>JANSTT010023091.1:0-40684 GCA_026745375.1 Platyura marginata | reverse complement strand
CTCTTATATTTGATTGTAAATATACTTCTAGGTATTTAAATTGATATAATTTAATATAAACTATTTTAAGAATATTACCATTCTTAGCAAATGTTTATTTTTTGTATTTTAATATGTATGTAAATTAGGATGCGAAAGTTGACTTTACAATACCTACCTATGTATATCAAACTGGAAATGCTCTATCTATAACGATTTTTAATGTAAAACAGTGGCGAACCGTCCATACATACAGCTATATGTTTGTTTAAAAATAGGATCAACAATAAACGTTCGTCTATCTTATAGTAAATAAAAGTCAGGGTGACCAAGCGGTCTGATGCGTAAAACTACTAATCATTCGTTCAATAGATCCCGTTTCATAGTCCAGCAACCAGAAGCTGAACCTTATGTGTCATAATCAAAGTATTGTATAATAAATAAATAAAATAAACCATTTATTTGGAGGAAACAGTATGAAATTGATACCATTAAACTTAAGTTGTATTGTAATAACAAATTTCCTTTGCATGCCCCTTTTATGTCCCTATTTAATCAACTTAATAGATTAGTGGACTTTTACACTATAAGAATGTAGTTAGCACTAGCACTTCAGCTAGCTAAAGATTTAAACTATTCTATAAGTCTTTCCTTCTCATATTGGTATTTTACATATTTTTCATTAATAAAGATTCATGAATATACAATTTAAAGTTGAATCCAGATAATCTGGTTATAAGGTACAAATTAAGTCAAAACGCACAATTTATTATATTATTATATCATTAATTTACTGAATTTAAGTTTCGTGGAATCTAAATTGTTCGAAAAAAACAACTATCGGCCCAAAAGTGTATTATCAATAACTTATTTTAAAGGTTACAAAAGGTTACAGCAAACCAGTAAGGAGGAAATAATTGGCTACGCCGGTTATGAAATACCCGTATCAGTACTAATTTATAATCTAAGACTTTACCATTATCAATTTTTTGTGTACAAAAATAAATATTAAGTAAATTGAATACAAATAAACAAAAACCTTAGATATGATATAAAATTGATTGCACCGCCATAACGGTAGGGCGTGGAATTTTTTGATTTATTAATGAAATCTTAATTTTTTTATTCTTATAATTTTACTCGAAGAGTACTTAATAAACTGTCAAAGTTTCAGCTCTCTGGCTTCAACTATTTAGACGGAATTTTTATCACAGACGGACGGATATACACATACATACAGGTAATCCTCCTTTAACGCGGTATTTCTATAACACGTTTTCGCTCCAACGCGGTTTTGAAATTGTGGACGTCCCTTGTACAACGTTGTTGCAGTTTCGTATAACACGGTCTTGAAATTTCCAAATATTGATTTTTTCAATTAAAATATTCTTTAAAATAGAATATGTAGGTATATATTTTATACGAAGCTCAAGTTTTAATGGGTTGCGTTAAAAATTAGTCGAATTAATTGAAAACCATTAACTAAAATTTTTTATAAGGTTTGGAACATAACCCTACTTTTTCTATGAGTTCCTTATCTCATATAACGCGATTTGTATAACACCGCATTTTTGTGGAACCTAACTTTCGCGTTATACGAGGGTTACCTGTACATATTTCGACTTAAAAATTAACGAGATTTTACACATTGTCGAGAGATTACTATAATACTTATCTAATTAATTATGTAATATAAAAACATTAATTGCTAGAATTAATAAAGTTGCTTTTAACTTAAGTGCAACCATAAAACACTTAATTTCTTTTTAATTTTAATTAAATTGTATGGTCACTGTTACTTTAACGACATAAGTATATACAAATCTTATTAAAAAAAATGTTTTTTTTTCCAAAAAATAAAGTATTCTTATCTTAATAGTTAAAACATGTAAAATAAAATGATAAATCGCTTTAGACAATATAAAAATAGAAATAATATCACATCTTTTGTATGGAGTACTTGTCCGCTGTACTGTTAATATACCGCGATAGTTAATATATGTATGTATATAAAATTATTGGAAAGTTATTTTTTGTCGAAAATAGCAAAAAATAATGTATATTAGGGTGGAGCGATGTGCCTTATGTTGCTTGATCTTATAAGAACAATTTTTTTAGGGTACCTTGAGAGAAATTGTCTCTTTTTTCATCTTTCCTGTGCTGTGCATCAAATACCATAACGGTATGTCATGGAACTTTTTGGTATATAAATGAAATCTTAATTTTTGTAATCTTTAATTTGATATCATATTTTTTTTTCTATATTCCGACTACATTTCTAGTAAATGAATGGTTTATTTTAAAATTAGATAGACACTGTACCACAGCTTCCCCTATATTTTGTTTAATTTGCTCCAAAAACAATAGAGATCTTACTCTAAGTCTACAAGATAAACTGTCAACATTTCAGCTTTCTAACTTCAGCCGTTTAGCCGAAATCTTGATTACGGACGGACGAATGGACATGCGTTGTGTATTTCGATTTAGAATTTCACGAAAAAGACAATGGTATTAAAAATATGTTTTCAACTATGAGTATTAAGTGGCGTTACAAACTCCGTACCAAAGTTATAATACCCTATGATTAACATCACACGGGTATAAAAAAAGTGGTTCTAATAAAATTTAGAACCAATTTTAATTTTCTACATAACCTCGCCCCACCATATTTTACTGGTTCCACACATTTTGGCAAATTGTTTCAACAACATTTACAAATCCTGGATTCAAATACAAATGGATTAAATGAACTCTCCCTCCCTAGTGTATACAAAACTATGATCTCAATCTTAATGTGTAGATTTTGAATAAATTTTCATATTTTTTGAACCGTATGCGATTTTCTCAAGTTCCACGTTCCAGCCTAAATGCAAAATATGGAAAAATTTTTAACAGCGACCAAGCCAATGATTCTCCAGTGTCAATAATTAGACCCATTTAGAGCGTATGTAGACTATACAAAATGTGTTAATTATTTTATTGCAGCTAAGCAAATATTTTTACAATTACCTACAAGTACAGTCATTTTAAATAATAATAATCCATTTATTCAAAATATACTTAAGGAAAGCCCATAATCTTGTATATATGTACATGCAATTGTATTATTATAAGAAGACAGTTAAGAAAAGAAAAGTGAGTCAAAACAAAAATGTAATATTTAAAAAATATTACACAGTAAGATGGAAAAATAAATACAAATAAAATGGAATCTAAATTAAATCTTATAAAAATTCTCTAAGTGGAATACGATACAATAATTTATCTTCAATTTAAGATATTATATTGGTCAAACAATTGGTATTTTTACATATTGGACATTGTTTCTAGAATGAAATGTCGTTTACACTTACTTTTCTTGGATATTATATAAGTACTTTTTGAAATTGAAAAAATTTTCGTTTTAACATTATTGTGGACGTTTGGGACGTTTGTAATAAAAAGGCGTTCTTCTTAATCCATTCTCTCCGAGAATAAGAAATAAGCACAGTGTTTGCGTTACGCTGGCGCAACGCTCGGAGAGAATAAGTTAATTATACGCTGTTTAGCTCGATTATTCAAACGTCCTTACATACTATCGTGTTTGTATATGTATTTGTTTGATACATTTGCTGGTTTGACTCGATCTACTGATACCGTAATAATGGTTTTGTTGTTTATCAAAAAAGTAAGAGTTTCATGTTTTCGTTCTAGTTATATCACTTTAAAAACACAAATAGTGTTGCCAATACCGTTTCTTAGATATTATTTGTGGCAATAGGAATTTGATGATACATTCTTATCAAGTCTGAAGTCTATCTTCAAAAGATTTAGCGAACATTAATTGTGATATCAAATCATAAGTAGTAAATTAATAAGAAATCGGCTATAATTATTGCGTGGTTCACGACAAAGGGAAAATCAAAATTTCTTAGATCAATAGTTAAGATTGATTAAGATGATTCCAAGATCAATAGTTAAGGACTAACACTTACAAAATACACTTTTACTTTGAAATTTGTTCGTGATCCCAACAAAGATCACTTGAAGCATAACCATCATGTTGAATCGAATATTTTATCCTCTATCCTGAATAGATCATTCAGGATGTCTTTCTCATGAATTTCTAAGTCGAAATACGTATGTCCGTCTGTCTGTGGTCAAGATTCCGGCTAAACGCCCGAAGCTAGAAATTTTGACAGTTTATTATGTAGTCCTAGAGTAAGATCTCTATTATGGAGCAAATCGAACAAAAAATAAGGGAGGCTGTGGTACAGTGTGCACCTAATTTTGATATAAACCATTCATTTACTCAAAAGATAGTCTGAATGTAGAAAAAATGAATATGACGAGAATTAGATAATAGAGAGTAGTACTAAAATGAAGATTTCATTCCTAGATCAAAAAGTTCCACAATATACCGTTATGGCGCTGCAATTCATTTTATGTTATTTCTAAGGTTTTTAATCATTTGTATTCAATTTACTCAATATTATCATTAAATTTGTTGTGCAGACAAAATAGACACGGAGAAAGTCTTAGATAATAAACAAGTACTCATACAGGTATATCATAATCGGCGTATAACACCACTGGAAATACATAATCACATAATAAAGCCATAAAGTCACAAATTTCTGTGAATCAGAGTCCAAGAATATCAACTCTACAGATTATATACAATATATGTACAATTGTACATATTATAACTAATTGTTCATTAGATCGACACGATTTTTAAATAAAATGGGGTAGAGCTTATTATCAGTGCCATTCTATTAACAACTTTTAAAAAACATTTAAGACATATCGATAAGTAGGTTATTGAATTGATTACTATTTGGAAATACTTATGTAGGTAGATAGAGATAGAAAATGTCAATAGTTTTCGTTTATAAACTTATTAAATTTAATATCGTCATCTTTAAGTTACTACCTCTTCTATACATTTTAGATTTAGACATGAAAGCTAACATCATAGAAAAAATATCCATCTTCTTAGCGGAGTTGCTAGGAACCGGATTATTAGTATTTTTCGGCTGTATGGGCTGTATCGTTTGGGGCAAAGAAGGCAATCACTTACAAATGACAATTAATTTCGGTTTAGTTGTTATGAGTATTATACAAATATTTGCCTGCGTATCCGGCGCTCATCTTAATCCGGCAATTACATTAGCCGCATTTGTTTATAAATTGGTTGATGTACAAATGGCCTGTCTGTACTTTGTTGGACAAATGATTGGTGGATTTATGGGATTTGGATTACTTAAATGTGTTGTACCGGCATATGCTATTCGTGCGGCTGAATCTACAGGGCCGGGACTTTGTTCAACAATACCACATAAGGATATTACATCTATTCAAGCAGTGATTATTGAATTTATAGCGACGTCAGTTCTGATACTTGTATGTTGTTCAGTTTGGGATCCGAGAAATTCTAAAAATACTGATGGGATTCCACTTAAATTTGGTTTGGCTATTACAGCATTGGCATGTGCAATAGTAAGTGAAACAATTTTTAGAAATCCATTTGATTTTTTGTTTAAACTGAGTACTTAACATTATATAGGGACCTTTAACCGGAGCAAGCTTAAATCCTGCCAGATCATTTGGTCCAGCATTGTGGAATTCAGATTTTGATTCACACTGGGTATTTATTATACTTAAACATAAATAAAACAATAATTATAACGTACATTTAAATATAGGTTTACTGGGTAGGACCAATGGGTGCTGGCTTAATAACATCATATCTATTCAAAGCCATATTTTATCGTGAAGTAGAAGAACATATAAAGGAACCGGAAGAATATGCACTTAAGGAGACTAACAATGCATAGAAAATGGAAGACCTGAAACGTGACTTAATATAATATTCGAAATATTTTAAAATATATGTACAACGAACTGCAGTAATAAAAACACAAAAGAGATTATAACATTGATAAATTATAACTTTATCAAAATGATTCTAGAAGTTATACTGTAGTTGCAATGTCTCTGTATTTATCGATTATACTTATATTGATATTGATCCCTGGTATGGTGTGATATGAAAGAGAAAGGACTCCATTATCCCTTATCATTGCCACACGAAGAGCTACTACCAGTCCCGATAATCAATGAACCTCAGGATTGCTGCCCAAGGTATGTCACGTCATTTTTGGCATGCACGCCTGTCGGCTTTCAAGTACCTTTTGGCTTTTTCCTAAGTTCAGAGATTGCTTTATCCACAGGCTAGTTCTGGCACCACATAAACATGACCACATCCATCCTTTTTAGATGTAAGCTTGATCTGTAAGCTTTTGTCGATAAACCCAGAAATGGCTCCGAAGACTACCCTCTCATACCCCTCCAGACTACAGTGGCCGCGCAACCACAGCATGTACTTTGAGCATCGCATAGCTGTCGTAAAACAATCGGGAGCAGTTTTATCTGCAAAAACCTGAAACAGTTATCAAGCAAATACAAAGTATCAAGATATTTTGTACGGCAGAGGCATTGTCTAAATATATTTAAAGGGTATTTTCCAAATATCTTTTTGTTTTTGCTTCATAAACGTTATTTACTGAGTAAGCAATAGAAGTACTATATCAGCGATGTTCAACTGAAATCGCTAACTGGGCCCAAAATCTAACTGGTCTACCTTGGGCCGAACATAGTTATTAACTATGATATTTTATTTCCTTTAATTAATTCATAATATAATCAAAACAGTTGTTTCAGGTTCAAACGAGTCGTTAAAAATAATCTGATGATGAAAACTTAGTTTTGGAAATGCGTTATTTGTATTTAAATTATTAAAAAGGAGATTGTTTTTATTTTAAATATAAAACATTTATATCATTAGAGAACAATCTTTATACTCGCTAAATCTACTAACGGGTAACATATATTTTTTTATTTTATCAGTAAGAAAATGCAACAATGTATATACGTATAGCTGCAGACTGAAGACGGGCCGCGTGTTGGACATGGCTGTACTAGATTATAGAAATCTAGCTCGATCTTATTTTGTGTTATACATTGACTGGAGCGATGTAGAAGGTAAGTGCAGTGAGATTTCCAATTAAATAGTTATTCAAAAATTAAAATCTTACCGAATAATTTCAATATAAAACAATAATTCATTCTCAAAATTACCAACATAATCGGTTGTTGTAATAAAAAGGAACAGAATAACAAAAAACATCCAATTTTAAATTTTCCGCCAAATAAAAATTTTAAACTTACTGTCTATTTGACCTTAGACCAGAGCTCTCCACCGGTAATCCATGGACCGCTATTGGCCCGTACAAATTTCCAACCGGTCCGCAAAACATCTTCCCCGTATTCTATAGCCGCTACAATTTTTTTTTAAAACACGTTTGATGAAATAGTAGCACGTTGAGCACGATTCTAGTACTTTAACATTGACAACCTTGTCACTCACTGTTCCTTGCTTACGCTTGATTTATTCTATGTCGATCGCATTTTGTTTTACTACGTAGCTTCTTTCTAGTACTTAACCTAAAAAGCACACGCTTCACGCTTCTGATTGTGCCTGCAGTCTTCGTTGTATCTCCGTTGTAAATTGAAAAACCAATTAGAAGTATGCATTATATCTCGTGACGTGACCATGAATGCTACACAGAAAAATAGGAAAAAAATGTTATATAATTCGAAAAAAAATCTCTCTTGACAGTTAAAGAGTCAGTTTGCCTCGTTAGACATCGTTGCAAGGTGGTATTTGATACTCAGTCTTGTCGAATGACATTTTGTCAGAGTAGTATAATCTAACCAAAACCTTTGTATTTGACAAAATCGATGGCAATTATAAGATTAGACCCAAATAGTATACCCATGGTATTATTTGGCACATTTTACCTAAAAGAATACCAGTGGTACACTATTATGAGAAGTACTCTATTCGACACTTTACGGTACTTCTAATGAGTAAGCATTTAAAACAGCTCTGCTACAAATTTATTAAAAATCAGCATCCAAATGATGTAGGTAAGTATTTTCTCTCTCTCTCTATAATGTATGGCCATTTCTCACTCTCACTTATCATAATAAATATCATACCCGACAAACATGTGTTGCCCGTAGATCAAAATTGTACACAATTTACTTAATATTGTTTATTATTTGTGAACAATTATTGATATTAAGATTGACTTATTGTTGATTTGATTCAAGGAAATTATTATAAAAATATATTATAATCTAATGTCTAATGTATAAGTACCTATGTACGTACATACTTATTATAAATTTTAATTATATTGTGCTCAAAGTTCTAAAATTCTAAAGAAATAAAAAAAATTAAAAAAGTCTGAATAAACATAAATATGAAATCAACTACTCTTCAGATATTGTAATATGTAATATGAACATAGCAGCATCTTTCCACATAGACAATACCTAGCGGAACAAATAGAAACAAAAAAAGAAAATGATAATAATATCAAGAAAAAGAAAATCAGTTTCGCTATCCAATCAATGATGAGGAAAAAAAATATATATATCTGAAACATATTAATTTCTTTTATTTATATTGAATTAAAAAACAATTAAATTACACATATACAGCTACTTAATCTGTACTATATCTTTACAATTTCTTGTACGCGATTATTATCGTCCTTATCTTATTATGATATAAGCTATTTCTACAAATAATTTACAAATTCATACCTATTTAATACAAAATTGAGTATAAAAAATCTATTTTTTTTCCTTTTTTTTTTTAAACGATGAAGTTACTAGTAAATGACTTCATAGACTGTTGCCTTTTTATCACCTGAGCCGGTAACAATGTATTTGTCATCGGTAGAAATGTCACAGCTGAGTACTGAAGAAGATTCTTTTGACTAAAAAATAAAAGATTTTTACTTTATAATGTATTTATATGTAATTCTTTTTAAAAAAGTCGTTTCAAACTGACGACCTATAATCAATGAATAACAAACCTCGAAAATCAGTCTGAATAAAATACAATTGTTTCTAATCTGAGAATAGCGATAAATAGAAGTCACGGAGATAAAAAAGAAACCCTCACAATGGACCAATAATAAATTGGACAGGCGTCCTTCGTATAACGCTGAGGTTAGGTTTCATAAAATTCCGCGAAAATCAAAAAAAATAATAAAAAATGACATTGATTGCTTATTATTTAAAGCAATGATTGAAAATGACGTCAAAACCTATGAAAAAAATATATATTTGGTAAATTTAAGAGGGTACCTATCTCCTGGATTCAAATTTACTCTACCGAGCGATCCTCCAATTTTTAAAAAAAAATTTTAAGTTTTTTTTTTTAAATTTGCCATACCATGGGAAAATTAATTGTAATTTTGTTCATTGTTTGTAATTTTGACCGCTAGATGGCTATAAGTTCTGTATGGAGAATAATTACACCATCCTAAATAACTGTAAGGCTTAACGATGGATCAAAAATTATAACCTCCCTTTATGCAACACAAAAAACAAAAACTTTTTTGTATTTAGTTATTTTTATTTTATATTTAGGTAGAGTTGACCATAGGCTTCGTATAAAATATTTGTATTCTACTTTAAAGATTATGTTAAATGAAAAAATCATTATTTGGAAATTTCAAGACCGCGTTATACGAAACTGCAACCACATTGTACAAGGGACGTCCACAATTACAAAACCGCGTTTTAGCGAAACCGCATTATACGAGGGACACCTGTATATGGATATGTGAAAAACGCTCGTTAGTACTCGCAGTAGAATCAACAGGATTACTGACGTGTTTCTCAAACTTAAACAATTAACATTTAATAATACAACAGCGAGACCATGTAGCACAATCCTTGTTAATTAATGGCCAAATGTTTGACGTATAAGTCTCACTGAGATAATGCGAGAGTGAGCTAAATTGTGAAAATAAAGAAACAAATTTTTACGAAAAGAATATGGCACAACAATCTTTTAACATCCTTTAAATCGGTTACAGTAAATAGATTTCGATATGAAAATTAATAAGAACTATACCGGGCCAGAATAGACAAAACGGTATCATCATAGGTTGGTTTCTTTTCTATTTAGATCTGAGTTCCGAATTAGAAGTGCGAAGTTTTGTTAGTTTTTAAATGTGAAAGTTTAATATAGAATTTAAAAATATTACTTGGAAAATGGAGGCACCATATGGAGTACGCCAAGCGTTAAGTAAATTGTCTTTGCCCGTTGAAACAAACCATTTTCCACAAGCAGCAAACTTTAAGCTTAATACACAACTCTCGTGCAAATGTAATTGATATTTATCTGGTTTGGATGCATGAAGTACTTCCACATTCGAATTTTCCATTCCGACTGCAAGCCATTCACCTATGCAGAAAATATTGTTTAATCATCGGCAGGAAAAACAATTGACCCAACAGAAATATCTCTCATACCTGTGGGACAATATCCCAAAGAAAATATTTGAGAACTAAAATCATGTTGCTGTAATTGTCTTCCTTCACGCAAATCCCACGAACGAACTGTATTGTCCAAACCGCCAGTCCATAATTTTGTACCATCCGCACTTATATCAATGCACGATGCGCCATCGGTGTGGCCTTGAAATTGTCGTACCAGCGTTTGATTTTGTAAATCCCAAACGGCAATATTACCATCGGAACAACATGAAAAACAAACTTTCGAATCTGGTGATATTGCTAGTGCATAGCATGCTGGTGCACTAGATGTGAGCTCAGCCTTAATTCTGGGTGTAGGACTAGCTAAATCCCATATTGATAGATTTGATGCTTCACCACCAACGATAAGGGTTCGGCCATCTGGCAGCAGTTTCACTGATCGTATATAATTATCTCGTTGTAAACAATCCAATTGACTTACTGGATTTTTATTGCCGGGTTGTGATATATCCCATGCCTTGACACAACCCTTCCCGCCGGTATAAACATATTTTGTTGGATTTGATATTGTTACAGCACACACAACTTCACCGTGTGATAATGTGTTTATTTGGCGGGCATGTCGGGGAATTCCCTGTCCAATCAAGGCATCGTGCGGAAAGGGCACTGGTTGCATTTGTCCATCTGTACTGACGTGAAATGAATAGGCTCTAAAAATGGTCAAATTTTTATGTAATTATTTTCGGGAACCTATACATAATATTTGCAATAATAAAAAAAAATACAAACTCACGGCTTTCCACCAGGTATTGGAGCAAGCGATGGTCCAAGCGGTGCTCTCATTTGTGGATGAGAATCAAATCCGACTTGTAGCGGTGCTCGGGGATAATTATTTAAATTTGGCGGCAAATTATGTTGTACAGCAGCCGCACCATATGCAGCTGCTTGTAATTCATGTGATGCATTTCCGTTCATTGGTCCTAAATAATGAGGATAGTTTGGATTTAATATCGGTGGTTTTGCCACAGCCTTTACAACACCAGCCTGCAGACTTCCACTTCCACCAATTCCATTACTTGAATTGGAATTTGTTGGTGTTACCGATTTGGCAATTGGTGTGGATGGTTTATCTTCTAATTTTTTATTTGATGGTGTGGAAGCATTCGATGATGTACCAGATCTTGGTGAATGTGGACCTAAACGATCTCTATCCTGATGATCGATTTTTTTCAATAATAATCCATTTTCTCGTGGCGATGCAGTTCCATTACTATGATGTTGATTAGGCGCAGGACTCATTGGACTGATTTCAGATGCATCATCTACAACTAAGTCTTGATCGGATTTTTCACCGTCAGATTGCTAAAAAACAATAATGATATTTAAATATCTTATTATCTGATTTAATCTATTGATAAATTACATGTCCTATGTCTTTCTCTTCTTTTTTCACTTTCTTCAGTTCATGCTGATCTGGTGATCTTGGTCGATATTTATCACGGTCGGGTGGTGATATTGAATCTCTATGCCTATCATCAACTACACTTAATCCACTATTACTTTTAATTTCTTCTGGTCTATGTACATCTTGTTTATTGAGTATCGCTAATGGATGCTGAGCTGGTGCATTTCCTAAACCTATTGAACCACCAATATTTGGTGCTATATTTGGATGTGGTATTCCAATTGGCATTGGCGGAGCACCATGCAGAGGTAATTGTTGAGCATGCATCTGTTGCAAAAGGCGTGGAAGGTCAGTTCGTTGTTGCTAAATCAAAAAAAAAGAAAAAAAGAAAGAAATCTGTGAAATGAAACCAAAATCCAGAGTTCAAAAAAAATACTAACTCCAATCACAGCATTTAATTCGGTCATTGAAATTTGTTTTGCACGTTCAACAGCTGTTGCAACCTGTTGTTGATGTTCCGCTTGGAGAAATGGCACAATTTGCGCTATTATTGCGTTTAAACGTTTTGATATTTCTGTCTGTAATTTAAGAAAGTTCAAAATGGCTGATGTTAATAATTGGAATAACTTCAAAACGAAGGGGAAGAGGTTTAAGTTCAAATGTGGAACAACACCTTGTTTGCTAAGTTATTGGACAATCTGGACAAGATATCTGAAAAAATGGGTAATTTTTTTGGTGTAATATGAGAGCTCTCAAAAATGTATTTCATTTTATTGGAATGCCCGATGTTAGGTGTGTGAGAAATTGTGTGTATGGGTAAAGAGCTTTGCTAAGAGAAAAATGTGTGGACATATTGAATGGAGAGAGCTGTGCGATTAGATTAGAGCACGGCAAATTATAATAAATGAATTTTATTATTGAAATTGATGTCATAACAATTGATTGGTAAATCTACAGGGTCTCCGGCTAGATAAGGGAAATCCTTTCAGGACATGTTCCTGCGATTAATTTCAGCAAAAAACTATAATGACCGTTGGGAAGGTGGAATGATTTTAAATTTTAGGGACGTTTGTGCTTGTAACTTCCATAAAAGAGCTAGAGGAAATCCACTTTAATTTAAAGATGAATGTCCCCTCTCTTATTTTCGGTAAAATAATTCTTGCTGAATTTTTTGCTCAAATTAATCGCAGGAACACGTTCTCAAAGGATTTCCCTCATCTAGCGGGACACCCTGTAAATTTACTTAAATATACGTGTCGTAGAAACCCTGCCTAAAAAATGGCCAGTAGATAGAATGATGTTAACATTACCTAAGTGGGATTAGGATGGGCGAAGTAGGTATAATTTCTAAAATACATACCTGTTTATGCATTTCTACATTTAATCCATATGACATTTCGTAATACTGAAATAAAAAAAGTTAATAATTATTTCAACTAAAATACAAATAGCAAATTGTTTACCATTACGTAATGCCTTTGCATCTCGGTTTTTTCTTGAGCTAATTTTTCGCATTCCATTTTTAAGCTATTACGAATTTAAAAAAAAAGGTTCATTACTTAGGTTAGTTTAAATTACCCGTATGAGCTGGCATTTTTAAAATTATGTCCTGCTAACGGACATTGTGACAAATATTTATCGCAAATCTTTTAAAATTATCATATTGCGCATTCATACGGGTATGCTCAATGTTTTATAACGTTATAATATGATGTAGTAACTAAGTAAATTAAAAACCTTACTTGTGATATTGTGCCTGCAAAAAGTTAAACTCCTCTTTAATTCTGTCACAACTCTCTACGACTGTAAATTTAAATGGTTGACCAGGCTGCGGAGGTCCCTGAAAAATAAATATAAAATAGCAGTTGAGAAAATTGCATAAAAGTACATTGAACAAGAAAACTTCTAATTTAGATGGCTTAGAGTTAGAATGCAATAGATTAAATACGTATATAAATAAGTATCAATTAACGACATCAGCTAATTATAGCATATAATTTAATATAATAACAATGAGCGAATTTACATTGCACCGAATGCACACTATGATATTGAGTAAATTGAATACAAATGATTAAAAACCATAGAAATGATATAAAATTGATCGTTGCAATAAGACAACTGAAGAATGGAAATGCTCCTGGAGCTGATAACATTCCCTCAGAGCTTCTTAAAGTAGACCTTAAAATACTTGCGACACACCTGCAATCAATCATGTTAAATATGTGGCAAACTGAAGAAATCCTTGAAAACTGGAAAGACGGACTGATCATTAAGATTCCAAAGAAAGGAAACTTAGGAATCTGTTAAAACTGGCGTAGTATAACTCTGCTAAACACCATAAACAAATTATGTGCGATCATCATCCACAAACGCATACCAAAAGTACTGGACCCAATTTTCTGCAAGGAGCAGGCTAGATTTAGACCAGGAAGATCTTGCACAGACCACATTAATGGAATCAGAATTATTGCAAAACAGTCGGTGGAGTTTCGAACAAGCCTCTAGTTACTTTTTGTAGACTTCGTGCGTGCATTTGAAAGCGTTGATCATACAATAATGTGGACAATATTAGGTAGCTATGGAATACCTCCGAATGAGGCGAGATGTCGAGATATACACCGTAGAAGACCTGGCCGAGCATTTACAGTCAGAACTAGTGTTAAACAAGATTGTATACTATCCCCCTCTCTTGTTTACTATGTCTGGAACGTTCCACAAATCTCCAAAAACCTAAAATTGAGGATTTTCCAAACTAACTGTCTGTCGATTCTACTATACGGTTGCGAGACCTGGAAAATAACAAGTAGTCTGGTGAATAGGTGCTTAGATGTCAGGTGGTCAGACAGGGCAAGAAATAAAAAACTATGGAGAATGACAAATAGGGAGATTGATTTGGAACGAACCATACATTTTCCATGGGTTCCTTGTCTCGTCACTCGATTTGTGTAACGCGGCATTTTGTGGAACCTAACCTCTGCGTTATACGAGGGTTACCTACCTGTATATCAATTTTATTTTATTTTTAATAATCTAAAACTTAAGGAAATATATGTCATAAAATTAAAACCAGAAGCTAGAAAAACAAAATTATAAAAAAACTACACAACTCGAAAGCTCGAGCTTTCCAAAACCATCAAACAACAGCTCTAGTCCCAGCGTCGAACCGATACTGTCAAATGTGCCTAAAGCAGTTTTTTAAAGTGACATTTTTAATGAACTGCATTTGTGACTTTGAAAGAGTAACAAATAAACGAAAACTTTACGTCAAATGCCATAGCATCGAATATTTACTAAGTACATGAAGACACTAATAATGTTGTACTTAAAATAATAAGTTGACTCTGAATCGAATTGAAACGTACTTATTTTGTAAAAATCTGTGACTCATTTATAAAGCTTTTGAATAGAATAACTTAACATTAATACTAAATAATTACTTTGTATAGTTAAAAACAAAATACTCACTGGATGTCGAGCCGCCACAGCTGCTGCATTTATAGCCGCATTTGGATACATTTTTTAAAAAATTTTAATTTTTTTTTTTTATAAAAGTCACGTAGCTTTTTTAATTACTAACAAACACCAGAACATTCAATTCAGTTTTTTTAAATCTATTATTTATTTTATATACAATAAATCTGTATAATAAACAACAACTCGGGAAAAATTTTATCTTCCCAAACATATTTTTGAAAAAACTCTCAAACCACAATATTTAAACTGCATTTATTGAAATTAACACTTATCTATTTATTTTTGTGTCAAAAAATGATTTTTTTTATTGTTTTTTTTTTAAATATCACTAACACACATTATTTTATGTTTTTATTGCACAATTTCCACTTCCACTTCGGATTAACTCGTATTATACTTGTAGAATACTAAAGTTGATCTGTAACAAAAAAAAATTTTAATTATAATTTTTTTTATTTTTTAACTTACTTAGGTATAGTAATATTTGGTTTTGTAAAAGAAAACATTTTGTTATTTATTTCTGGCACATTTGCGTACAATTTTTAAGTCGAATACATTTACAAAATATTTTTGTAACGAGACATGTGTTGAATCAATTGTTAAATTCAAGTACCTACCATCAGAATTTCGATATAATACATTCGAAATTTGAAATGCAAAATAGATATTTAAAATAGCTTCTCTAAATGGATTTCGTATTTTGAAAAATACTTAAAAGAGGACAAGTGACTGGATGAAGAAAAATTTCGGTTCAATTCACATCGCTCAAAGTCTTTTCCTTCCTATGAATAAATATTGAATATGCAATTTAAAAAATAACGCAGAATAAAATTTAGGGATGGTAGGACAGAGTCTGTAGAAAGATAGATTCTGGTAGGTATAACCGTTTTTCCTCTCTCCCTAATGATACTTATCTATGTATTTAGATTAAGTAAATAAAAAAGCTAGCAATGATGAGTACAACACAAGTATACAGGATCGGGAATAGTTAAGTTTGTTAGGGGTGGACTCAACAAACATTTTTAATAATAAAATCTAAATTGTAGTAGTAGTAGTTTATAATAATTGAAATTATTATATATTGGCCATTCGAACCAGATCAGCCAGTAAGACTAGCCAAATGGCTAAAGAAACAAATTAATTTTAAATAAACTAAAGCAGATCATCGCCAGATGACAAATCTGAAAAATATTACATTGCAATCGATAATACGTTCTCGAAAAGATCGACAATTTTGTATCGAAAAACCTGCTACACAAATTTGTTAACGTATCGTTGTTCACCACTATTAAAAACGATATTGAACTGAAAATATCTCTTCTTTACCGACTATATTTCTCATTGTTATCAAATATCACGGTGAAGAAATATCGTACTCGGTGTAGCCACAAAACATTCGATACGAAATGTTAACAAATTTGTTAGATGGCAAAGTTGTGTTAGGTGATAGATCGATCCACTGATGCAGTAGCAAATTTTTTGTGTCTTTTTTGGTAGTATATACTATGAAGAAAGCATATCCCCGGTTTATGGTTTATCTTTATGTACTAGTAAAATTGCAGTACATACATCGTACCTACTGATATTGTTGTTGATAAAAAGTGTTTGTTAGAATAAACTAATGCCAGAAAATATTAAATAAACATGAAAAAAGTAAAAAAGATTAAAAAATAAATAATTGTGCATAGCACATATGAGTGAGAGATAAAATTTTATTGTAAGTGTATTTTATTGTAATATGGTTTTTTTTTTAATTTTTCAATTCTTGCATGGACGTGTCTCTCTTCATTGACTCTGTTTAAAATATATAAACAAAAGTAGATATGTATGTACATATTCTGTTTATTTTATTTATAATTGATGAATTTACAATAACAAAACATGGCCGATGGAGTGTTTACCCTTCTTATCGTACCCATTTCAGTTTTCCCTGATTAAATAAACAAATATGTACTCGCGTAAAACCAAATATTTACTAAAAAAATAAAACATTTGTGTAAATATACTTAAATAATTCAAAAACGAAAAAGTCAATGATATGTAAATTTAACATAATGTATAACCTATAAATTTTTTTTAGTTTTTTTTTAATGAAATAAATACACAATGAAAATGGAATGCTTGTACCTAAGTATAGAAATTGTATCCTTATCACAACATATAAAGATGTACCAATTGTACTCATATTAGTATATTGTTACTACACATTTAAATAAATTTCTTCTTATTTTCTAATGTATGTAAATTTTTTTTTTTTTTTTTTAAAATAGGTAGAATTTATTTACACAAAGAGGTTCGGTTTATTTAAATTCAAAAGTTAAACAATGGCCACTGAAAATAGGCACCTTATGTCATCTCCGAATCATTGCTATCATATGATGAAAAAAAAATTGTAAACAATAATAACATAAGTATAGGTGTTGTTATTATTATTATTATTATTATTATTATGAGTGGATAATGTGAATGTACAAAATACTTTATTATGGTGGTTATAAATAGCACTTGTAATAAAATACTTTAAAATTCTTTTGAAAATAAATAAAATTGTGTATTATAGGTCGAAGCAGGTGTGAAGCATTTAACAGGCGGTAGTTCTTTCAAATGTGCCAAATTTGAATTATTTTAAAGCTCCTCAAAGATCCTTAAAGCTCGTGTATATTTTTTTATTTTTATAAATTTCAGATACATAATTTCCATTTATAAATAACCATATTCTTCTTGAAGGGACCTATTAGGACATTAATATAATCTATAGTTGAAATTTACTTTACGGAATCCACAAAGAAGAGAAGTAGGAGGTGTGGTATAGGAAGACTCTACTCCCGCACAAGATTTCCGGTGTCAAAATCAAAACTATTGAAGAAGGGAGGCCATTTAAAATTTCAATAATATAAAGAGAACATTTGAATGATTTGACTACAGAAACTTTATGGATGGGTGGGCTTTCTATATCACACTCCTAGCTTTCCTCCTCTGGAGTCCTGTAAAGCACTGTTTTTTATATGAATTTTTCAATCATTTGCACATTTTCAAAACGACAGCACTAGTTTTAAGCTCCTATGCTATAATTTTTTTTTATTCTGTGCATCACACAGTATTATTATATTATGGACCTTATGTAAAAGTTCTTTGTCTTTTCGTTCACCACAATTAAATATGTAGTTAAGTTTGGAATCAATATTTTTTAATAAAGTTTCAATAAGTCGAAAACTATTTAATTAATTTATAATTCGACAGAAAAAAATGTACTTTTGACATATCGCTTAGTACGTAAGCAAGAGAAATTCTAGTACAATTTCAAAGTGACCGATATAAAACAAAAAATGATAATTATTAAAAACGCTGCACATTTCTATTTAGTATCTGTATTAATAATGTCCTTATCGATATTTGCAACAATAAAATTTAAAAAAAAATAAAGAATACCTATTATTTATCCGCAGTTGAGACTGAATTGATGCACTGTAAATGTAAATTAAAAATCCAAAATGGAGTTGTTTTCACCATGTTTTCAAATAGATTTTCATAAAATACGTAAATAGGTACACATTGTGTGTGTCAGGCATTTCAGAACACTTCACTTTTATTAAGCTTTAATATTTATGGCTACAAATATTCATAATATTTTATTTTTTTATTTATTATATCCAACAAATCACAAATAATTATGTATAAACAGTAATCCGCTGAGTTGGCAATTTTGTTTGAAGTAATCCTTATGAGTTAGGTTACCGCACCCCGCCGGCACAGCACAAACGAATATTGCACGCCATATCCATTGATTGCGAATTGAATCATCGAATATCTACAATTTGCAGAAATGCATTACAGCAGATAATTAATATATCTATTCGATAATAGTATCACATCTCAAAAAAGAATTAGACATTACTAATAATTTCCATAACTAAATTATAAAAAAAAATCGATTCACTTTATTATGTATCAAAACTTTAATTTCAATACCAATCCGACAAACGCTTCCAGTATACTGAACTGAAAATGTTTGAACGAACTTTATCAACCCAAGCTTATCGGGAGAAAATGAAATACCGCAATTACATTGATATGGTAAAAAAACGAGAAAAAAGATGTATGGATCAATTTCGAATTTAATATTCCACAAACCCATTTGCAAACTTTTCTTTCAAACTTCAAGTTCAAAAATATTTCAACTGTGAGGGACAGAGAGAAAGTCATGAATATTCTTATTCGAAAATATTTGACGAAATGGTTGAATCCAACTTTGTACAGGCAAAACAAAGATAGATAGAAATTTTTTCCATCGTTCAAAATGATAATGGTATTTATTGTATACATTTAATATTGTGTTTAACAGGGTGACTCTTTCATTTTTGTTTATTTTTTTTGTGTTTTTTTTCTTTATTACATTGGCGGTCAGCGGTGTTTTCGGTATGGAATCTATCGGGGCACGTGAGCATGGTCAGATCTGAATAAAAGTTTGAACTTATAGGGACACACAAGTCAAATTTAAATCATATGCAGTCTTTTCCAATAAGTGATTATTACACTTATCGGCATAGCCCGTCTTATCTACATTTAAATTTAATAAAAATAAAAATTAGTGGCACAACCTACCAAGGTTTGATTAGAGTTAACCTAACAAACCAATGAAGTAGTAATAAATATTTTAATAATCATTTTTGAAAATATTCTATTAGTATGTACTATCAAATAAACAAATATTTCAATATTATTTTGAAAACAAAGTTTCATTTAAAACACAGAAAACGTTCTTTTTTTAAATTCCTGATACCCAATTATACAGAATTTAAATAAGTAAAAAAGTTTGTTTGAACCACCACTGCATGCCTTCCTTATCATAAGGAATTATACTGCTCCTTAATTATTATTTTACAAATTAATTTTAAATGTTTTATTTTAACGACGAGAACGAACTTTATTTTTAAATTTTAGCATATTGAAATAGCATTAAACCACCAATATAAATCTACCTATTTTATTCATAAGATTGAATAATTTAAAAAAGTCAATAAATCAAAATCCAGTTGTTAAACTTTGTATCCAAACACAGGAAATTATTTTTCTGTATAATTCCCTTTGCTTTTACAACACAAAACTAATGCATTCACTATGTATATTACATGTTATAAATGTACTTGTTGGTGGAAGCAAAAATATAAAATAAACATAAATAAAATAAGGCAAAAAATATTGTATAGTTATACAGCCGCAGCTAAACCGGCCAGACGAGACGCTATGTTGTAATACAGGCAAACCACTACTGCTGTATTACTGTACAAAACTCACGACCAAAAAAAAAGGAAAGAAAAATGAAAATGGGCAAGAACAATAAAACACGGAATTCTCGCTAAGCTTTTGTATATAATGCCATTGAAAAAAATTTATTTTTGCAGCAAGCCAGACGAGTACCAACAATGTTACCAAAAGAAGACAACAAATAACAAACAATTCTAATTGGTTCGTTAAAATTTCAACGGTTTACGTATGAGTAGTCCACGTGGACTAGGAATTTCTGAATATTTTCTTGGTAACTTGGTATAGAATAGAAATTTTCGGTTTTTAAGAGTGAGATGTATCCCATGTACCAACATTTTAATCTTTCATACATTATGTTTATTAATCAAAGTATTAATAAATATTTGTAATTTTTCATTTATTTATATGATAAATTTGCTAGAGCTGTGACAAAAAATTTATCGGCATGTAAATTTCACACACTTAATATATACGTATATATTTATATATGTACATATGTATTTATATATGCACTGTGTGCTGCGTACTCTATGGTTAAGAATTGTTAAAAAATAAACAATGAACAGCATTTTACGACGGTGTCATATGAAACCAAAATATATATATATGTATATACATATATATATAATATAGATACGCACTTCATGTAAAACCAGCAAAGAAGGAATAATTGGCTACGCCGATTATAATATACCTGTATGAGTACTTTGTTTATTCCATGATTTTGTCCGTGCTATTGTCTGTACAACAAATAATATTGAGTAAATTAAATAGAAATGATTTAAAACCCTAGAAATGACATAAAGTTGATTACAGCGTCATAACGGTAGGTCGTGGAGCTTTTTGG
This sequence comes from Platyura marginata, assembly GCA_026745375.1. NCBI lineage: Eukaryota > Metazoa > Arthropoda > Insecta > Diptera > Keroplatidae > Platyura > Platyura marginata. The sequence continues at coordinate 19,364 of JANSTT010023091.1, read as the reverse complement.
TCTATGAATAAAATCTTCATTTTTTTAATCTCTTTAATTTTTGTTACGTTTATTTTTCTCTAATCCGAATAAATTTTGACTAAATGATTAAAAACTACAAATTACATAAAATTAATTGCAGCGCCACAACGGTAGGTTGTGGAACTTTTTTGACTATGAATGAAATATTTATTTTTGTTTTCTTTATAATTATTGTCATATACATTTCGACTATCTTTCGAGTAAATTATAAAAATTAAGTTCACACTATACCACAGCCTCCCCTATTTTTTGTCCGATTTGCTCCAAAAACAATAAATATCTTACTCTAGAACTATAAGATCAACTGTCAAAATTTTAGCTTCTAGCTTCAACCGTTTAATTTTGTTAATTAATTTTTTTTTTTTAATCAAGGGTATTGTAACTTTGGTATGGAATTTGTAACGCCCCTTAATACTCATCGTAGAACACTATTGTCTTTCTCGTGAAATTCTAAGTCGAAATATGCATGTCCGTCCGTCTGTCCGTGATCAAGATTCCGGCCAGACGGCTGAAGCTAGAAAGCTGAAATGTTGACAGTTCATTATGTAGTCCTAGAGTAAAATCTCTATTGTTTTGGAGCAAATCGGTCAAAAAATAGGGGAGGCTGTGGTACAGTGTGCACCTAAATTGAATATAAACCATTCTTTTACTCGAAAGGTAGTCGAAATGTAGAAAAAATTAATATAACAACAATTATAGAGAATACAAAAATACAGATTTCATTCATAAACCAAAAAGTTTAATGACCTACAGTTATGACACTGCAATCAATTTTATTAAATTTCTAGGGTTTTTAATCATTTATATTCAATTTCCCCAATTATATTTATTGTACTGGCAAAATAGACACGGACAAAGTTGTAAATAATAAACAAGTACTCATGTACTTGGTATATTATAATCGGCGTAGCCAATTATTCCTTCTTTACTGGTTTTTTTCTACGATGAGTAGTAAGGGGTGGTTACTATAAACGATATCTACTGTATATGTACATTTTCCCATTATTCTCAAAAATCTTTAGAATACGCTTTTCTATATTAAATTAAAAACACATAATAATATTTTCTTCAGTTTTAAAATTAAAATAACAAATGTCGACCAAATGTTGGTGTCGGTCAAATGTTGGACGTATAAATTTCCAGTCGTACAAATGTTCTGTCGGTTAAATGCTAGTCGGTCAAATTTCCTAGAACTCTTAAAAAAAGTCTAAAAGTACATATGTAACATTAAATTTCAATTCATTTGAAATAAAATAATTGGCCAATTACCACGTTGGTTTGTTTACAAATAAATTAATTTTGGTTTTTTATTAAAATTATAAATTAAAACTATTTAATATTTCGTAAAATGTTAATTATTTCACTTATATATTAACAACAAAAAAAATTAATGAGAAATACTCACATATGAAAAGAAGTCTCGGCTATCCTATTAGTTGTTTAGTTTTTACACGATTTAACAGTACACTTCTTATTAATATAAATCACTTATAATAAGTCTATTATTTATTTATATTATAAATAACCAATTTTATTTCATAATTAATAATAAAAAGCTCAAACAATTGAAAAAGCTTTTTTATTAAATTAAAAAAAAACAATTAAAATGGCCGCATTTTTTGGTGTTACATCATGCAAAGAGCTGCTTCACTTGTTTTGTGTATTTACAGCTATATACTGTTCCTTTACGTTTACTCTATATTTTAAGGTTTTTTGAATAGAAGTACTAGATCATAGAAAGAAAATATGAAACTTTTCAATATCAAATATACGCGTTATATGGTTTTACTTAATCCTAATGCAATTGCTTGTGTCCGAAAAAAGCGGCGATTTAAACAGGCAAACTTATAAACTTGATTATAAATTTAATTGTTAATTAAAACATTTTTCGAACAGGCAAACTTTTTAATCAAAATTCAGAGGCCAATCTGTTATTATACATATACACCATCTGTAATACGTTTGAGTTTATCACTTTTCGACTTTCCGTTATGTGCGGCGTTTGTGTTCAGAATTTAACTCCTGTTTTTTCGACACTTCTGAAACTTTTCTACTTTTACGAATACAGAGCAACGAGCGGAATTATTTTGAACTAAAATTAAATCAAATTTTTTTTTTCATATTTAGGTACCTAGTTCGTGTTATTTTGATGAGAAAAAATAAACAATTTAAGTATTAGGTATTTATAATAAAAAATAAAAATTAAATCTCATTTGTGTTTGGGTTAGTTATTTTGTTTGTTGAGATGCATACACATCAAATACATATGTAAATAAAAGTAAATTCATAAAACTTTAGTCCTAATGAATTGTTCCAAACGAAAGGGTTAAGTTTATTATTGTTATGCGATGTTAAACCATAAAAAATGTGAAAGCATCAAATAAAATACTCTAAATAGGTGTAAATTAGAGTGAATGAAAAATAAATATTTTGACATTGTTCGGAGAAGAATAATAAATTTTTACTATTTTTTTTTTAAAGTTACATTTCGTTTATATCGGTGGTATTCACTGAACTGTTATGCGATGTTAAAACAATAAAAATACAATTTTCGACAGCTACACCGGCTTAAATCGATGTTATAACAACTCCGGTCGTTCAATGTATTTTATGATTGTGGCTATTTTATTTTGATTTATTTTTACGATGGCTGAGGCTGAGTCGCAAGACGATTTCAGCAATGGTGTAGACTGGACTTCTAATTATTCGTCAGAGTCATCAATCAGTAACAGCGAAAGGTATACAAATTTGTAATTTTTAGTTTAGCTAGTAATTAGAGATAATCTACACAATTTATTCTAATTTAGCATTGATAGTCATATTCCTGATTGGTATCCATATGTACAAAGCAATGGTAATCTTTTTTACATCGAATATAGTACACAATCATTTATTCCAAAATCACAACCTGCAACATCCATAAATGCAATGAGAAGTCAATTCAAAAGGGCATCGACACGTCGAAGTAAAAAATCCTACAATAAACTATCAAAGTTAATGGGCCGTCGTATGAAAACAGACGTATCCAAGTCATCGTTATCACTGGAAAATTCCAAAGTAAAGTTCAGTGAAATTTCCGAGGGTGAAGTTAAGAGAGTTGTGGTTTTTATTGATCCTTCTATGAGAAGTAAATTCGGTCGACGAGCCTCTGTGTGTGAGGCAATTTTAGGTGTATCTACAAGTACTTTTGCTGATGGACAACGTATTATGATTGCTGGATATATGCCAAATTCATACTTAAACCAAGATAAACTAATTAAAGTTGGTGATTGGCTTAAATCAATTAATAACTATGAAGTTACATCGGAAAATGTTGACCTAATATTGTTAAGCTTTACAGAACCCGTTGAAGTTGAATTAACTCTGCAACGAATGTCTGGTGAAGTGCCGGCACATAGTCAACAGAACTATGTCACCAAAATTACAAATATTCTTGAATTTGTTTCCAATCTGGATGTGGTTTTCCGGATTAATACTGCATTGACCAAAGTCAATATTTTTAATGTGATTTACTTGACGAAATTTAAAATGAATGAAAATGGTTTGGAAGGTCAGAATATTTTGTTTTGCTATCCCAGTATGGACAAAAATTGTATATCTACATAAATATTGAATTTTTTGCAAAGTTTGATTATATAAAAATATTTTTAGGTTTGTATACATCTCGTGGATCATTTCTGACATTGAACTCTTTGCTTCGTACCAGTTTTAATTCATCCCCAACAACAACGACCATTAATATTGATAATATCGATGTTCACATTTCATACAAAACTTTTGGTGAAGGTAATTTTAATTTATTTTACTGAGTTACGTTATAACAGAATCTTCTGACCTCCTCTAATAGTAAGAAAACCATAACTATAGTATCCGGTATAAAGCCAATCCTGTTTTATAGTTCTACTATATTATGTAAGAAAATACCTTACAAAACTCTAGAGATGCCCCTGTATATACATAAGTAGTACGATGGTTGAGCGGAAACGCCGATCTGACCCCTAATATTAGTGTAGGTCCCTTTAACAATTATTAAAAGAGTTAAATATTCTAACCACATAACCTTGAACCTAAAATGTAGACTGTTGACCTAAAATGTAGGTAGTTTCTTAGAAATGTTGCCAGGGTGTTCAGTCTTCAGCCTAGTCTAATTACTAGTGAGTACATCGAGCACATTTTATAAATTGTTTCTCTTTATTTTAGACCATGGAACTACTACTTGCAAAAGGTTTACAGTTAACCTACACAATTTTAAGAAATACCAGCTGTTAATTATAGTTTCTGCTCTAAGTTTGCAATTCCTAGAAATGTTTTATGCTGTTTAATAAAATTGTTAAAATTAAGTGATATCCGCAAGGTCAGAGGAAAAGTACTCCAGAGTCCGTGAAATGTAACTACATTTTTACTCTTTCCCTACAAATATGTTAAAATTATGCATACTTGGAGTTTAAGACCAGAGCATTTATTACACGCACAATGGATTTCACAGCCATATAAAAAGTGAGATAACAATACGGATATGACGAGTTTCTGTCTAAGTGATCTAGGAGTAAAATTTTTATATATATCTTACCACAAATGTGGCGAATATGGTCATCCCAAGATAACACATAGTTCATAATAAACCCAAGAATTCTCAATTTTCTGAAATATTCAATAACCCAAAAGAGAATTTGATCGGTTCTTATACATTTATGCTGGGTTTTTTTAGAAATAAGAGTAGTCTGTATTGCATTCCAAGTTGGGCTTCAAAGTTATATATTTGATAAAGGTCAATGTTTATGTTACAAGCGCAATCATAGATTTGGAGGTCTGTCGATGTTAATAAAAGTTGTAGAGAATCGAAGAATTCCTGGAAAATTTTTAATGTAGATATTGAACAGTAGTAGACAAATACATTAAGTTGTCGATACTCGTCCCAAAACGCTTAATAATCAATAAAGGATTTAATGAAACTAATCTGAACTACTGTTTTAGATTTACTGTTGTGTGGCATTTCCTCAAAGTATGCGACCATCCAAGAAGTTACATTTAAAATGAATGAAATAGTACGTTGCTTGGAATTTTGTTATCAATCAGTTCCAGCCGCAGCCGTCCAATCAAAAGTATTAAAAGAAATATTTTCTCTGACATTATCTATTTATACAACAAAGGAATTAAATGGAAACATTATGTTTGAAAATTCTCTACAAGAAATGCATTTGGTGCCACTTCCCAAAGAAGGAATGTTACGTATTGATGATGCTTTGAGTGAACTTGAAGCAATGGACTACAGAGAATGGAATGATGAGCCACTAAAGTCTCATCGAGAATTTTACATTATTGGCACGTCTTTATATTACAAATCATTTTTGCTGGCCTCCCATTTGGTGCCTTGTGATTTACTGGACATTGAATCATTTTTACGTTTGCATGGCATATTGAAGCTTCTTGAACTACGTAGTGTCCGAGATTTGGTTATATGGCAGGAAATTTTTCCAAAAAGTGTCGAGAAGGATTTTGCAAATCGAGATTTTACATATAGGTAGGTAATAAAGTTGCTAAGAGTGTTCGACATTTCTTTTTACTTGGTCTTTATTTAAGGAATGTGAAATGGCGATGGTTTTTGGTTATTGTTGCTCGAAATCATTTACTTTTAGCTACAATACTAGAGTCCAGGCATAATTTTTCACATAGTACCAATGGACAATTTGATGAAAATACATTCATAATGCCATCTCCGTTTTACATAGAAGAAATTCAGGATACATTGGAACATTTAAGAACTGGTGGGATTGACAATCTTGCTAATACATGGATTTTGTATAATAAGAGACCACAGGTATATTTTCGATTTATTTATGGTGCATAAGTGATAAAAGTGTTGTCAAAATTTTTTCTCATTTTCTTGATCGTTGGACTATCATAACAAAAATCACTTTCGCCCAAGGATGTCTTTCTTAATTATTGCCAGTGATAACACAAAATTAGGTGCTTACCAAAGCAATACTATATAAAATGTTCGCAGAACCAATAGTTGTGGGGTGATACTATGTTAAACACAAATATGTATGACAGGAGGTGGCCTCTCTAGCAGTTTAAATATTAAGCAAGTGGAATAGAAACTGATTTTAAAGTTGCGGAATTTAAGAATCATCCTAATGCTATACTTACTATAATTTTTTTACAGAACTTTGATTGGCCTTTTGATTGTTTGAACATCGTAAACCTAAACTGTTTATTAGGCAACTGTAAATAGGGATTACGAAAAAACATTTTCACTTATACTACTTAAAATTGTTTTTTGGGCTTTTTAAAAACTGTTAAAATTGTTTGAAGAATTCAAAAAGCAGGCAAAACCATTCTGTATAAAATTTTATTATTAGTTATGAAGAGGCTATTACTTATACTTTCGGAAATACTGTTAGTTCAGAATTTTTTTTAAGAAAAATAGGGCATCAGAAATAATTTAGTCAGGTATTTTATTGAATATCGTATTCAAGTGTCTTGTAAATCATGTGAATGATGAATGCTTAAAACGAATGAAGAATTAGATTTTCCATTCAAGTTCCTTCATTACAGCAACAAGATTTGTAGAGTATATAAATTATAGAACACTAGTGATGAATTTATCAAATATTTCAACAATTTTTAAAGAAATTATATATTTCTGATTGAAACAGGATAGGATTCTCGATACATTATTTTTATGGTTATAATGCTTATAAAAAACAATTGCAAAATATATTGTTTTTAACAAAAACTAAAATGTATTAATTTACAACAAAAAACAAAGACCTACACATCCTATAAATTATTAAATTTATCTTGAATTTTTACATTTCACAATCAAGTTTTTTTAGGTTATCAAACAAAATCACGATGAAGATACAAATACATTAAATTCAACTCCAGAGAAAAAGACCGAAATTATTTCCATTTTAAAACGTAGAAATAATTCCACCGAAGATGTAAGCAAATTGTGTACGTCCATAGGTGAATCATCGGTAAATAGTCAAACGTTAAGTGAAGATTCGGCTCAAAAGTTTGAAGATGATGAAAGTGATTCGGATTGGGCTGGAAGTCCTGTAAAATGATACAGTTACACTCTATAGATTTATATCATATATCATATATGTATTTCAGGAAAGTCAAAAGAGCAGCAGTGGCTTTGATATGTCTGAAATAACGGAAACCGTTTTAAAAGTAGTTACCGATGTGGTGCCAAGCAAGTAATTTTCAAAAATTATTGTTTAAAATTATTATTTTTTTATTTCTTCGTTTATATGAAAAATAAACGGGAAATATTAAATTGTTAACTGTTACAGAAAAATTACTAAAATTGGACAAAGTATTTTAATTTAATTATACTAATAATGGTTAAAAAATAGACAGAAAAAAGGCTGTTAAGTAGAGCTAACACGGCTTCTATATTCCCGCCCCTACCCTTTCTTCTCCTTTCCCCACCCTTCCATTGTTTCCCTCTCTACCCAACCGTTCCCCCATCTTTACCCACCCTTCCTTACAATTCCCCTTCCCCTTCTTACTCAACGAATTCTCGAGTTCTCATATTAACGAGCGATCCGAGTGACCAATATTTTTATTGCATTTTTTTGTTGCAAAACTTCCAATTCGTGGAGAAAACACGAAGAAACGCAAACAAAAATTTTCCAAATATTTATATGTAAAACTGTCTCGAAACTAACTATTGGTGGTTTGTGATCTTCTAGCATATCCATCCATAAGATCCTTGGTACCCTTTTTTTAATTGTTTTCTTTTTCTGCTGGGATTAGATTAACTTCTGGTAAAGAAAATGTTTTATTCTATTACGTTCAAATAGAAGTTGGCGAAGGTATTTTTCTAGCACCAACGAATGTGGTATCAAACAGTGAAATTCTTCAAGCATTTCGGAAAACGTCGATTTTAATTCATAAAATACTTCAAAATACTCTTCGGTAATTTTAAAGCTTTTTGTCTTTATCAATGAAAATATTACATAATGTTTTTATTTTAGATTTCGATATTTGCTATCTCAAGAAAGTAGTAAACCCAATTGTCACAAATCATTGGTAGCAATAAAGGAGCACGGAGTGCTAATGAAATGTAATAATCCTGAGGAAGGTGAACCACTTGAATTTTGGGTTATCGGGTAAGTTAGTTGTTTTATATATTTTATTTTCGTTTTGTAAATGTCACTTACTTGTATTGACAGGCGTTTATTTACAATGCCGCCAAAAGAGTTATACGTCTGTCATAAATCAAATGTTCCCCAGAATTTAGTAGAAATTGCGTTTCGTTTGATACTTAATTCTACTGGCTGATAAGAGTATTACTAAGAAGAAGGTATTTTGGAATAACATTAACCCTTTGAGTCTCAAGGATTGCGATTGCGCTCTTCCATAATTATGTGAAAAGTAACAGAAGCGCTATTACTGTAAGAACATATATGCCTTCTTTACAACCAAAACTAAAACCAAAAACCATCGTGGTTTGCTGACATACATACATACACACTAATATTCCTATAATCAAAACTTCACAGATCAACAAATAAATAAAGTAAAGAATTTTTTTTTAAATATATTGGAAAACTTAAAAGACCCACTGGTGGAATTAGTTGATTTGGTACAGGTTGTGGTTATTGCGGATGATGTTACCATTCCAGTCGTACTCCATAATTAATTTATTTTTTTTTTTACAATATTTACGTGTAAACAAAAAATTTCTTAACAATCAATGAACTGAAACTGGAAAACTAGTAAAAAAATTGCTGAATAAAAAAATGGTTTTACCAACACAAAGAAAAGCTAGGCACTATTAAGCAAAACATGAGTAGGCAAGCAATAAAATCTCTATTACAAATTTAGGGTGGTGAAAAGAGACATTTGTTATGGTTTTGGTTTTTGATTTTAGTTGTAGAGAAGGAAATAGAAACTGCTGGAACTTTTTGCATATGTATGACAACAATCTCTGGCACTCAATGGGTTAAAAGATTATTATAGGTGGGTTTGCTTATTTTAGATTATATAAGAGCTTAGCTTTTAAATTTTTATATTTTTTAATTATAATATGATTTATTTAGTAAAATTAAAGTAGACACATACTTTGAAATTGTGAATTTATATATTTTTAAAAAATATACACTTTTCGGTGCAATCATATTTGGTGCATGCTATCAAAATCTTTATTTACAGAAATAATATGATACATGCTGCTTATGAAATGTTAGGTACAATCCAAAGATCCTTCTATTTCTATTTATCGTTCAGCTTGTGGTGAGCGAAGAGAAACTAGAAAATTAAACTGAAATATTGAGCCGCGATTAGAAAATGGGGCTACCAACTCAAAATAATTTTTGTATGAAGAGTAGATACATGAAGTGCAGTATCTATTTCTATATTATACTTTATCTATGATCATAGAAAGGAAGTGTGATAACTTTCCATATAAAATATACGAGTTGCGGTGTTATATGGTTTTACTTAATACTAATGCAATTGCTTCTGTACGCATACAATTTGTAGAAGGTCAAATTTAAAAATTTTATTTTTTGGAAAATTTAAAATTGGATTTTTTTGTTATTGTATTGCTTTTTATTATTAATCCTTAATCGATTATGTTGGTCTTTTGAGAATGGATTATTGTTGTATACTGAAATCATTTGGTAACATTTTAATTTTTTGAATAACTTTTTAATTGGAAATCTCACTCACAAATGCACTTACCTTCTAAAGCGATGCAGTCAATATGTAACGTAAAATAAGATTGAGCTACATTTCTATAATCTAGTACATCTATTACCTTATTAAATAAAGAACTTTTAGTTTTTGATTTGTTTCTTTGGTAAGACCTCCCTATCGAACTTTTTATTTATAAAGCTCAAAAGACGCACCGAAAAATAATTGGAATATACAATATATGAAATAAACCATAGCCATTAATATGGGTTTTGTAGGGGGTAGGGGTCTGTGATGATGGTAAATAACAAAATAGAGTAAATGGTAAAAACCCTAGAAATGGCATAAAATTGATTGCAGCGTCATAATGGGAAGTCGCGGAACTTATTGGTCTATCAATGAAATCTTAATTTTTGTAATCTCTATAATTGTTGTCATATTCATTTTTTCTACATTACGAATACCTTTCGAGTAATAATGAATACAAAAATGAAGATTTCATTAATAGACCAAAAAGTTCAACGGTCTACCGTTATGGCGCTGCAATCAATTTTATGTAATTTCTAGGGTTTTTATTCGTTTGTATTCAATTTATCCAATTATATTTATTGTACAGACAAAATAGCACGGACAAAGTTGTAAATAATAAACAAGTACTCATAATCGGCGTAGTCAATTATTCCTTTTTTACTAGTTTAGATTTTTTTTAAATATGATATGGATATAAGTTAGTGAACAAAAATCAAATTCTAACTCCATCATCCTTTTAACTTCAGTTATAAGGATCCCAGAGATATAACGGTTTTTAAAAGCTAATTCGATCTCCTTTACCTATTGACCAATGAAAGGCCATAACTCAAAATGCTTCATAAACATTTTTTTATTGTATGAAAAATGTCTTTATTATTTAAGAATTAAAGCAATGTAAGCATCATTACATAATGTAAAGTATTGCTTGTCTGCCTACAAAAGACCATTGGTAAGTCTGTCGTTTGGAATCACAACCTTTTTGGATTAAAAAAAAGAACTTTAAGATTAACTTAATTTAAAGCATTTTGAAGAACTTCATTTGTTTTTTGTTGCACTGAATCAAAAACCAAACTACTCATTTTTACACTGTTTGTAACTGCACCAAACATACGTCCCATAATTCCTTTGTTTTGTCGATCTATATTTTCCGTCGGCGAAGCTCTTTTTCCTATAAGTAATTATAATTTATTTATTCAAATTTAAAGATACGATATTAACTAATAATCGAATAACGTACCAACTAAGAATTTTAAAATAACTTTGTTAAATTCGCCTGCCATTTGTTGATGAGGCCAATGGCCCGCTCCCTCTATAATTTTTAGTACAAAGCTATCACAATATTCAGTACTTTTTACTATCGAATCTAATCTGCAGAATGTATCTGCGTTACCTTAAAAGCTCTTTTTGTAAGTTCATGTTGATTATTTTTATATAGCAACAAAATTAGTTTTACCTGTAATTATCAAACAAGGACATCGAATAACTTTACCTTCAGCAATTTTATAAAATGGGAAATTACGATAATAGTTTAATGGACCTGTCCAATCATTTTTCCGATTGAATACATATTTGTATGCATGAAACACATTATTTGGCGTTTCTTCGAGAGTATTTATTGTGGCTGATGTATTTTTTATAGTTCGCATCTCAAGGTGCGATAAACATTTTTCTAGAAAAACTGAATCGGCACTTGACAAATCTTGTTCAGGCAAATATGGAAATTGCACAAATTTTAGCCAAAAATCATTTATTTGAGACTTTGAATGTAAATTGTCCCACATTAAATTTGGGTGTGGTGCCGAGACCGCAATAAATCGGTCAATATGTTCCGGATAGGAATGAGCAAAAAACCAACTGGAAATAGGAAAATCATTATATACATTTTTTTTTAAAAAGATAAATGAAAAATGGTTACCCTATTATTGCGCCTAAATCATGTCCAATAATGGTCACTGAATGAACACCCAACGATTTAATAAATTGAACCAATTCTTGACAAATAATTTTTGGTTTGTAAGCACTTCGCCATAAGGGTTTGTCAGAATCGTTAAACCCCTTTAAATCTATGGCCACTACACGATAAAAATGTGATAGCTCTTTAATCTAAAATGATAAATATTGAAAATTTAATTACGGAATAAATTAGTAAAAAATGTCTTCTCACCTGATTATGCCAACCTAACCAACAATCTGGAAAACCATGCAGAAGTAAGACAATTGGATCAGACTTATTTCCAGTTTCGACGTAATGAAACTTGGTTCCCTAAAGTAAAAATAGAATTTTTTATATATTCAATCAAAAACTGTAGATTTAAATTAAATATATTATTAATTATAAGTTTAATTAATATGACAAAAATTATAGAAAATTAAAAAGTAAATAGTTCTTTAATAGATGAAATTGCTCTATGCCCTTAATAAATAAGGACAAAGTCATAGATACGAAAAAAAAGGAATTTTAGACCCGTATGATATTAATCAAAGGGTATTATAACTTTGGTACGGAGTTTGTAACGCCCCTTAATAGTCATCGTAGAAAAAAATGTTTACACCATTGTCTTTCTCGTAAAGTCGAAATGTGCACGTCAAATGAACTGACGAAATGGTATAAAAACCATTAAGGAAAAAATAATTGGCTATACCAATTATAATATACCCGTATGAGTAACAGTTATTATTAATATAATTGTCCCTTTTTATTTTTTCTGTACAACAAATAAAATTATTAAAAAACCCTTAAAATTGATTGCAGCGCCATGGTAGGGCGTGGAACTTTTTTGGTATATTGTTTATAATTGCTGTTATATTCATTTCATCTCTATTCCGAATATATTTCAACAAAATGAATGGTTTATACCAAAATAAGGTACATACAGTATCTCTTTACCTTGTTCGATTGGCTTCAAAAGCAATGTAGATCGTACTTTAGGAGTACTTAATAAACTGTTTAACTTCTGCTGTTTAGCCAGAATCTTGATCACGGACTGACGGACATGTGTTGTATATTTGGACTTAGAATTCCACGGTTCCGGTTCAACTTTTAACTTCAATGTCATTTCATAGCGGTTTTTTTTGGATTAAAAGGATTTAAACTTCCGATAATAAATAAAAATAATACAATATTTTCATTTTATATCTATGCCAGAGAGAATTTTTTTTAATCAATTTAAATTGCGTTGCGTAATTTTGTATGACGTTGACAATCTTGACCCTTGGTCTTAGCATAACGGACTCATTCTGTGTTTATATCGTATCGCCGTATCGTGTATGATTAAACGAACAATTTAATTAACATAATTTATATGGCCATGGTAAATAGTCTATATCAACTTATTATTCCCCAATTAGATCCGAACATAGAGATTTACATTTATAAAATTATAAGCCGATACATATAGTTACCTATTTATATGTATGTTAAAGTTATTGTTATTTGATTTTTTAGTGTATGGCAAATTAAAGAAAAATCATTCTATCCATGTGGAAAATTTTATACATCAAATGCCTATACATACATATTGGCGGTCCAATACTAATTCAATAATTTTTAAAACCTCCGGGTCTCCTATTACCAATATTAAAACAAGTCATTGCACAATGCACATTACACAAGTCTATACCAAACTGACTGTAAATACAAATTTGTTTCTCGTTTATTGACAGCAGGGTCGATTCTGTCAAATGTGCAAGGTGTGCACCGCACACGGGCGGCCAAAATCTATTCACTGTTTTTATTCTTTATTCTATTAACTATGTAATCCTATTGCATTATTAAAAAATGAAATCATATTTCTTAAGTTTTGTAATTTTATCATTTTATCATACCTATTTTGTCTTTGAAGACTTCAGTTTTTGTTATATTAAAACAATTTAAATCTTGGCGATTTCTTTAGTTGGGATTGGAACAATAATCTTTGGCATCATTCAATCATTAAATTATTGTAATAATTCAATAGATTGATAGAATAATTTTAATACGATTTTTTATTCTTCTCCGGTATATTTGCGTTAAATGTGTACACCCTAAAATGATCTATTTTAAAAAAAAAAAGTTTTTTATTTTATCTCAAAAATTACAGATTTTATGGCCATTTCTCATTAATTTTGCAGGGGTTCAGGAGAATGCTGATCTTGAACGCTGTTAACAAGATAATTAAAAATGCTTAAATGCAATGTTTAGATAAACAATGCCCCTATAAAATAGGCTATTGCGCATACAAATCGCGAAAGGATTGGCTTTACAAAAATGTTTTAAATTTTACTTTTTTTTAAACTGAACATTACTGAAAGGATTGTACTGTAGATTAAACTGAAGGGATTTTAAGTAAGTAGGTTTGATTATAGGAACATTTCCTGTTTGTGGGAACAATTCACGTGTCCATTAGAGATTGACGGATAGATATTTTTTATTGTTAAAATAAAATATTAAAATCAAAATTACCAGAATGTTTTTATTTAAAATTTTTTAAAGATCAGACGTCCTTAGCTCAAGTGTTTTCAAAAAATTGATGATTATTAAAACTATTCCTTTAGTAGACAAGTAAATGTGTATGTACTTTATATATGATAAAGTAAATATGTACTGTATGTATATACAATTTGCAAATAAACCAGATTTTCGAAATTATTTTTCATTGTCAAAAATTAAACATAGTGGCTGAACATAGACACCATAGTACTACGTAATGACTACGTTGCTCGAACAAAGTACAATTATTTTGCGGTTATCTTGGTAAGTATTATTTAGAGATAATGACTTGACTTGACGTGATAAATTTGAGTTTTTTATATTATAAAAATGTAGAATATATTTTGAAACTAACTTTTAATTTAACATAAGACTGTCTTCCTAATTTGCTGTCTACAAGGCATGTTGGCGGCTTATCATGAACTCCACCAAAATAATCATTACTGCTGTTTTTAATCGTATGGACTTTATACTGACTGCATGAACTCCATATGAAGTAAATAAACCACTTTATTAGTACCCAAAATGTAATAAGCACCGATTTAATGTAAAAACACAAAATTGTCCACTTCGGTATCAGCTCCAAAACATGGTTTTCGTTTTCATACTCTTTATACATATTTTTAATGATGATAACATCAATGAAAATATAATTAATTCATGTTATTTGCAACTAAACACTAAATTTATCATTTTTTTTCCTAACCGAAAATATTTGCTCTTTCTCACTTTGCGTATTGTACAAATGCAACTGAATTGTGTTTTTGGTTATTCTATATTGGATACCAAAAAATGATATTTAATCGAAATTATACTGCCGTGAAGCATTGAATCAATGCTGTAACCCGAATGTTGTGAACATTATCACTAATACACTTTGTTCAACGGATAAGAAATATAGTCCGTTTTAATTTTAAATATAGTCTTTTGAATCGTTACAATATATTAGAAGTATTATTTTAGTTTTGTATTTTTCTGAATTTTTGGATTCGTATTTTTTTATTATTAACCGACCAAATGGCGCACTAGTAGAGGTAAATGACTTTGAAACGGAAGGTCATGGGTTCGATCCCTGTCTAGGAGTAAAATTTTTTAAGTGTTTTTTTCACGTACGTAGTTTGAACCTTGGGCCGAGTGGGTCGAATTTCATTTAAAATGTAAAGTGAATACGACGATTTCTTACAAAATAAAACTCAAAACTATTGAAAAACTGTTTATTAATCACAAAACATACTAACACCACAGTTAACTGAGATAAATTTTTATATCAATAATAATCTTCTCTGATTTGCCGAAAATTTGTCAATAATTTTCTTTTCCACCATCTCACGGTTTTTTTTCACAAAATTCAGAAGCTCATCAGGCATAATCCAGTCAGCTTTTACTCTCCTATAGTGCTCCCTCCTAAGCCAGGTTTTCACTCTTCAAAGCGTACTGATCGTTCTACGCTCGCTGTAGTGGATGGAATTGTGCTCAAAATTAAGAGTGGTTTTCTTATGGCGGAGAAAAAAATATTGGTTTTGTTAAACAGGTCAACGACTGCTGTATCCTTTAATTTGTCTTCACATAAATTCTTCTTCATCCATAAATAATACCGAAGGTCCAGTTCTCTGGTGACATCATCCAACTCATAAAAATGTGTAAACAATTCTGCGCTCTTGTATAAAATCTATTTTTATTCATCCGTAAAAGATGTACCGAATGATAAGCAAAAAGTTACAATTTTACTTAAAGTAAATAAAAACAAAAATAGGGTAGATTGTTTTTCGAGATGCATTATGTGATTTTTGTATATTAATCCGCACTAAACCAATACGATTGCATTTATTTAGTCTTTTTGTTAATCCCTGGGTTACATAGTGGAGAAAAATAAACACAAATGTAAATTTTTAAACACACTATAAATGAACCAACTAATGACTAAATCAAGAGATCAAATAATGAATGATAAATTAAATAATTAAATACAAGATGATAATTACCTTTTTATTGTTTAAGATAGATCCTGTAAAAAGAGTATTTGTAATGGTAACCTGCATGTCAATTGTGCGTAGTTTTTAATTTGCTTAATATAATAATTATAACAATAATAATTTCTAGCTAATTTTGGCTGCTTACATTTTTCTACTACAAATTCATAAAAAATTGTTGATTTGTTAATACAAAAAAACTTTTGATTAAAATCGCAATTTTTTTATCTTATTTGGTTTTATATGCCATGCTGGTCGGTTTCCGGATGTCCGGTTGTCTTTGACTATAGATAGGATTCAAAATCGTTTCAATTTACCTAAAAAAAATTTCCACTGGATAATCTTGATATTTTACACATTTATTTTGACAAGTCACTATTAATAAATTTTGAAAGATATGGCTGTGGAAGTTTAAATTTTTTAGTATTATTTCAAATTGATAGATGGCCTTTCATTAAAATTTCTGCTAAAATATTAGGCAGCAATTACGCAAAATCGACATGCTGGTCTAAAGTGGAAATTTTTCTTTATCATTTAAAAAGCTCTATATTTTAGTTAGATAGAATAAGACTTAGCCTGAAAAAATTGTGCATGAAAATTCAATCATATTGAGTTCACGTAGGCAATTTTTAGAAAAAAAAGTTAATTTGTTATAGTGGTATTATATTTTCGGTAATATAATAAAAAAGGACTCATAATATTAAAGAAAAATGATATAAAATCCATCTACTATAATAAAAATGTATATATATTGAGTATAAAATGTTATATACTATACAGCAAAATAGGGCGTAACATAATGGCGTGAATACAACCCTCCTTCTATACGTATTATCAGCAATGTACATATATATATATATATATATATATATATATTTTTACATATTATATTTCGTGATGTTATATTGTAAATCGAGGGGTTGTTGACGCAAAAGTCTTTTTACAAGTCGATATTTTGTTATTACTAGGGAATAATGTCTTTTGTATACGTAAAAATTCAATTACATGTTCCATTGAATATTAACACGTAACGAGTTAGGGGTATTTTGCATAGAGTATGTATTCGAACCATTATATCGTTTCGTAAATATGATTAATTAAATTTATTTTGTATTTAGGTATACATACATAGTTAGTTTTAGCTGTCATTGAAGAGACATTAGTTATATTTCATATATAAATTTGTATTTTATACAACCCCTGTATAAGTATGTTTTTTAAAGAAGGGGATGATGATATAATGAAAATTATGTTTTGTTTGAATTTAAAAATTCAAAACTATTAACATTTAAAATAAATGCTTTCTATAAAGACTATATGGACTCCAGTAAGAGTAAAGTCAATTTTAGTTTCAGAGTACCGTAAAGTGCCGATTATAATACGGTACACTATATAGAAAATTCTTTTTAACTTTGATATACAAATCCAAATAGTATATACCAGGGTATACTATTTGAAGAGGTATACTATTCGACACTCTACAGAACAAAATATATATGAAGAAAATGATTTGACACTCAGTGTTGTCGTTTGATGGTTTTTCATAGTAATATAATCTAAGCAAACACTTTGTATTTGATCTCTCACTAAATAATGTTTTTTTATTTTCTAAAAATTTTGTCATATCCATTTTTGCTGTAATCCGAATAAATTATTGTTTTATATATAAAAAATAAGGTGCCTACAACACAGTACCCCCGTCTCACCTATAATACATTCGATTTGCCTAAAAAATGTGTCAAAATTTCAGCTCTAGCTTCAGCTAGAAGGTTGCCCACGGACGACCAGACATGGAGTATTAAGTCGGTTAAAAACATAATCTCAAAAATTTAATTTATACGTATGTATGTACTAAATTTTAAATTTCTTATTTATTTATATATACTAAGACCTCGATTTGCGTCGTTTTCGAAGTTGCGTTGTTTATGCACCGCAATTTTTTTAAATTTTTTTGTATAAATTTGCGGTTAATTTTTATTCCCTATTTATAATACGTCTTCTTCTTTTTCTTCTCGCTTGATCTACCAATTAGCACAATTGTGCTGTTTCGTTACCACTGAATGAAATCTAAAAAGAAAACAAAAAATTTAAGTACAAACTTGAAATTTTATTAACACTTAGTTATCATACATATCGACTATCGATGTTTTAGAATAAGAGAAAATAGATTCAACGAAGAAATAACGTCTCGCCACGCTTAAATATCCTAAAATATATAGGCACGCGATAATTACATACCCCACGGAATTGTATGGAATAAGAAATAAGTGAAACGCGATATGAACGTTGGTCGCGACTGGAAGGTTAAACTTTAAAATTTAGATGATAAATAATTCCCTTCTATAGCACGAATTTTAGGTGAATATCATATACCTACTCACATCTATTATGCGATGATTTTGGTGGAACCCATTAGAGGAAGTCCTATAGAAATACTATGTAATAGATTATTTCGATTTGCGTCGCTTTTCTGTGAAATCAATTAACGACGCAAATCGAGGTCTTGGTGTATTCACGAATCTACCCAACACACAAACAATTAATTTTAGTGTCATTGTCAACTATGATACGTTATATGTATAATATATTTTATACATATCTATATATTACTTATGTACTTTATCATTTCAAAAAATCTGGGTTTTTTTTTCACATATCCATTTAAAATTTATATAACAATGGTTTTAACCACACGAATTTGACACCTTTCCTGAGGAGAAATTGGATAGAATAAGAAACTAAATTTTAAGTGAATAGAATTTATTCATCGATATTATAACATTTCTGATTGTATACCAAATTTGTAACAAAAAGTAATATGATATTAATGAATTTTTCTTTAAAAATATTTGACAATTGATTATAAAATATACGTAATCTTTTAAAGGGAATTTATATTTACGGTAAGACAGAGAAATGGAGTCTATAATATTTTGACTTTATCTACTACAAGGTGTTTTTCCTATAAATACTATAACTAATTCTATGTTTTGTTATCAATTATTGTTTTGTGGGCGCTTAATGAATGCCCGATTGCTGTCTCTGACTCTCTAAAATCAGATTCTCCTCACGCCACTTTATCTACTTTCTCATATCATTTTAGGTTCATATAGAGTGTTAGTCATCTTTATACCAGACCATATAAATAGGTGCGTTTTCGTGGGATTCGTAGACTGAGTTTGGTGTTACGATCGACCGATTTTATTTTTTTTACGTTGGTA
>JANSTT010023080.1:30253-40686 GCA_026745375.1 Platyura marginata | reverse complement strand
GTTAGTGATTTTGGTGATAAAAAATGTAGTACAAATATATTTTTGGCCATCGTTTTTCACGCGCAGAACAAGTTTTTAACCTATTTACTTAAAAATGCATCCCAAAAATTGAGTCCCCCATACAAATTGCATAGAAAAAACTCAAGCTCACCGGTGAGCCAAGTGTCCGACAAAGGGGTATACATATGCTGTCCACACAAGGGTTAATGTAAGTGGCGAAAAATGGGAGCTAATCTTGGTACTTATTCTTTTCGCCATTTTGTTTGACAAATAATTATTTCATTTTTTTATTCTTCTTAAAAAGATTTAGATGCCAATTATTGGAGTAAAATTTATGGTACTCAAGCACGTTTATATTTCTATTCCTTCAGCATAATTTATAGATAAATTTTGTAATTTGAAATTAAATACTTAATTTAATTAAAAAATTTGGAAATGTTCGATAAAATACCAGCGCATTAATATACTGCCAATATTGCAACTTTTCAATAAATCTGCCATTTCCCTGTGGTTTTAGTTCTATTAAAACACAAAATTGGAAAAATTAAGAATACTATTTATTATTATATTATGAGCTTTTGTATTAATTATATTGATGTATGTCAAAAACAGATTAGTAACTTTTCATTTAACTTATACGTTACAATAGTTACATAATTGTATTTGAAATGGAAAAATTACATTATTGTTAAACTATTGATGTAGCCACTTCATATCTTCACCATAGTACATACATGTTACAATAAATTCATATATTTTGTTAATGTTACATACATTATAATGTATTTGCGATGTAACATAAATAATTTGTAAATGTTTCAAAAGTAGTAACATTTACGAAATTGTTACCTGTTTTGCTACTTGGGATGGTGTTCGGCGGACAAGAACATCCCTTGTGTACGTCAATAATAGAAATAAAAGCTTTACCGCTTTTTTTACAAAAGTGATTTTAAAACTATGTTTTTTTATATTATTTTAAATTTTCAGCGTTTTTTGGCAAAATAAATTTTTTGAAAAAAGTTATCCCTTTAAGGTTTATATATTTTGAATACCAAAAATTAACCAAACATTTTCAAAATGTATGGACCTTAAAGGTTTAACTTTTTCCAAACATTTTATTTCTCAAAAAATGCTAGAAATATAAAATTTTCAAATTTTTCAAATTTCAAAATCACTTCTTTAATGTTAAAAAAGTTCAAAATTGTGTCAAATTTTTAAAAAACCACCATAAAACAGTCAAAATGTTCCAAGTTTGCTTATTTTTTCTCATAATAATGAATAAAGTTTTTTTTTTAAAAAATAGTCATCATGTTTATTGGGCCGAAACAACTGTACGATTATTTGCAATCGGTCTTTTAAAAGACACAAATTTTTCTGTCCATTTTCGAGTGAATCGAGTAAATTCTTTTGTCGTTATTATATGAATAGTATAGGAAAATATATTTTAAAATAACAGAAAATGGTTATTATTACGAAAATAAATAATCATCAAATTATAAGAACCAACATTTTATTTTTTTCGACTAAAATATGTATTCAATCTTAAAAATTAAAAAGTTAAAATCAATTTTGAAAATTATTATTGCATGCCATGTAATTGAATATTCTTATTTCTAATTAAATATTTATACCATTGAATACTTAAGCTTTCAAATTCAAAGTTTCATATTTAGGTGTATACCATATATATGTAATAGTAACTAACATTTCTAATTAAATATCAGTTTTAAATAGCCACAAGGTATATAATATATTATACTAATATTGCCAAATTGTGGGTTTAGGTCAACAGCTTGCATATTACTCATGAGCTATAATCATAAATAAAATTTAATATTTTGATATGCAATTTTTAATTTAATGTATACGTGTATGTGCCATGTACCTATAGGTGTATGCCTATATGTATTGATTTACCTACATAATTATAACTTAAAAATGTTTAATAGGTCTCGAAAAATATTCAAAATTTTTAAATGAATGTAAATTGTTTTTGATATACTTATTTATAATCCAATATTGATATCTATTCGATTTATAGAATAATCCTGTCTATCTATATATGTAGGTTATACGATTTAAGATATAATTCTTTCAAGAAGATAAATTGATACTGTCAATAAACAAAATCACTTTAAGAAAAATTTATTCCATGTAGTTTAGTTTTATATTGTACGAGGAAAATAAAGCTTTAAACGTTTGAATGAATATAACAAAAATCTATAAACATTTTCTACGTTTGCTGTTTATTTTTAACTTTAATTTTTTTTTTTAATGTAAATAAAGTTAGCTTTGAAAGGCAATGTGGAAAAATAGTAATATCTTTTAACATTCCTTTAGGTATACAATTCCTCACCTACAAGCTACAACTGTTTTATATGTAGGTATGTATGTTTGATTTAGATTTTTTTTTTTATGAAATACTGGAAGGTATTTCGGTTCTTTTTTTGCTTTCTTAATTAAAAAACAAAGTTTTAAAATTTTACAACGTTTCAGGCAGAAGCATACCGGTTTGGCAACGCATAATTCACAATTCCGTAGTTTTTCTAGAGCCGGGCCATATTTTTCCTAGAGCTCATAGAATTTTGTCTGAGAGTGTCCAAAAAATTTTGTTTTTTATCAATTTTTATGGCTATCCGCCAAAGACTTTCGCGACTTATGCCCAATTTAATTCAGTAATCTCTCTATCTGAGACTAAATTTGATTTTATTAACTCAGCTGATGATTTTGTGGTTTCTGAGACGTCTTTTCTGTCAAATCTATAGATCACTAATGGTTTTTCCAAAATTTCATAAAAATTCAATTGACAAAAATAGAATCATTTTTTCAGAAATATACTAGTGGCACAAGTTCATTGGCAACATACTGCAGTAATATACGAAAACTCGGGAATTTTTCTGAGAAATCTACTGACAGATTGTATTGCCGTATAAAAAAAAGTTTCAAGTTTCACACAATTTTAGAATCACTGGTCTTTGGATTTTGATTTTGTCATATTTACTCTCAATATATTTTATGTAGATGTACATATATTCCTAAGATATATTATTGAATTGAATTATTGTCTTCCTCAAGGTTTGTGGATTTTGAAATCATCAGATGAACAATGATCTGGTCTCGACAACCACAATTTAACGTAAATACTTTAACATTGAAAATACCTAATGGTGATCCATTAGCATTTTGGAAAATTTGTTTAGATACGAATATACGATATAAATAATTGGGGAAATCCTAATATCGGTAATTATAGACATAGTCCTCTCCAAATATATGTACAATTGTACATAATTATGCTTCGTTTTGCTACGTTTTGACATTATGCATTCACATTCCATTTGTTGATCAAAGGACCAATTTTTTGCAACAAAAATTATTTTTACCCATCGTGTAGTTTTGTTAGTCATGCGCTCAAGCATAAAGTAAAGTAATAATATTTGGTTGAGATAAGTATCTTATAAAAAATTTTAAAACAGTTGATTTACTTAGGTCAAGGTAAATTAGGTAAATTAATTTTTTTAACACAAATTAGTATTAAAAAAAGGTTGCCAAGGACAACTACAAAAATTCCTATTGTTTTGGTTTTTTTTTTTTTTTAAATACTCACCCAAAATTTTGTAACACTAAAACAAAAAACTATTTTGTATTCATAATTTTTTTTAAATTTTGTCATTAAGTGGGATAAAACATTATTGTTATTTAGCTGCGTCGATGTTGCTCAATTTCAATACCGCGGGCACAAAAATTTTAAATGCAAAATTTTGTTAAGTTATCTGAACCCGTTTTTGAGTTATCGTGTTACCGACCAAATACCCTACATACATTTTTTATTTTATTTGACTGTTGACTTTTATACTTTTAAAGTATATTGGTCTCTCAATTCTCAAAACTCCAAAATCCAAGGGAATCCGTTTGTAATTATTTATGTTTTAACAACTAACTTATATGTACTTATGTATAGGTATTCATATATTCTACCTATTGTAGAGGTAAGATACATATATCATATCGAAAACATAAAATATATTTCCTTTGTCACTGTCAATATCAAAAATGTGTCTTAAGTCAATAACAAACTCCCTCAATGTCGTCTGATGACATGAAAAAGTTAAAATCAATATAGAATCTTAAAGATGTTTCCTTTTTTTTCTTCTTCTTTTTTTTTCTTTTTTTTTCTTTTTTTTTTTTTTTTTTGATCAGGTTAAACCGCACCAAAAAGAAAATCCAATAGTTGAACATTTTTACATATTTATGTAACGTAAGAGATATACGCGAGATTTCCATGAAAATAAAAGCTCTTAAAATACCTCTTCACTTTGAAGCTAATCCAAATAACGTTGTTTGTTGGTTCCTATATAATATATTGAAAGAAAGTGTTGGATTTTGTTAGAAATGAAAATACGGATTTTATTTTTCCTTCTCTATAGATGCGGTTCAATGTGCATAAAAGCCTTGAGGCATATGACATAAGTTGTTATATGAAAGGTTCTTGGCTAAAGTAAGGCTAATAAGTTGAATGTAGAGATAGGAGAGGAAATGAACTGTGCAAAACCAAAGGAAATTTAAATACCTATTCGGGGAAAATCTTGAAACATTACTTTATATATATGAGATTTTAATATGTAAATTGTAGAGATATAGGTACTGTATGTGAAGCGTTCTACTTTATCGGGATTTTCTTAACAGATTTCAGATTATAAATTGTATACAATATTGACGCTATATTTGTGTAGGTAATATGATTTCGTTGTATTCTCTGTATATGATGTTTATAATAACTAAGTATATAGGAAAATGTTGTGATATATAATTTGGTTAAATTAGTTTTTAATGCGATTAACCGCTTTATATACATATAAATATCTATTCAGATGAGCAAAATGGCGTCGTGTATGAATCTAAATTAGAAGATATGTATGTGCCTACTGCCTACCTGTAGATTGTAACAATTTCCTAGTTTTTTAATTTAAATATATCAAAACGTATAATTAAAAATAAAAAAAAAACAGAAACTTTGTCGATACAATTTGTTCAATATGACAAAAATAATTTTGTGAAATGTCTTTCAGTTAATTAACGTACGCGATTGGCTAAACTGTCCGCCAATATTAGAAATATCTCAAGAAACAAGTTATGATTTTTGCACTACAGACTATAGAATAATCTAGAAAAACACAGATCAGAAAGATTTTCTTTTAATTGCCGTAACATATTTAATATGTCCAATAATAACACAGATCCGTAAAGCAGGCTGAAAATTAATAAACAAGTAGGTACTACTCAGAAACATTAGAGAAACCTTATAGAAACATTATAGAAACTTTATAGAAGCATTGTTGAAACAATATTTAAACAAAATCGAAAAGTTATAGAAGTATTTGGAGTGGGAGGTCCCGGGTTCAAGTCCGACTGTAGTGAAAAAAAAAACATTAATTTAGCATACAAGAAAAAATATTTACCCGACTTAAATTACATTTTACTATTGCACTGGTGTTTACTAATTTTTTTTTTAATTAATATCCAACTACGATTTATATCGTAAGAGAACTTCCGAGTAAATCTGAAAATTCTAAAATGACATTCAAATTAGTTTCAGCTTTCGATCAATTTTTTAATGGATAGTGCCATTATCACACCACCACCTGTATAGAATATGTATGGAATTATTTATTATTATTTTATCAAATATTCCACATAGAAGATAAAGATTTAATGTGTAGAGAAGTTTGTTTTTGGTATGCGCTAAGAATCAAGGAACAATATTTGAGATAAAAAGTTGTGGGTCATGTTTCATTTATTTTATTTCTCATTGAAAAGTATTTACGTTTGTAATGAATTTTTAAAACATTTTATAAACAACTTATAAAAACATTTATGATAGATTTAGATTGTTTATTTTCCAGTAACTCGGAAAGGGGTCTTAATTTTTAAAATTGCCTTGTGATGTAAACTTCAAAAAATCATAACTTCAAATCCACTTGAGCGATTTTAATGACTTCGGGCTTATTTTTGAGGAAAATGGAAAAGATTTTTGGTAAACACATAATTTAATTATTAGTTGTGGTTGTGGAGTATTTCCACCGTCAAAATTTAATATAAATTATAAAAAAAAAAATTATTTGCATATATGTAGGTATGTACTTCAAAAAAAAAAAATTGTTTGTTTTTAATTTCAATTTAGTTTTTATTTATTTTTATTTTGAATCCTAATTTAGCCTATGACATCAAATCAAAAATCGATTTAAAAAATTCTTCACCACGAACCTCTTAATATATACTGTTAAATTCCATATATTGTTAAAAGTCAAATAAAGTCCTGTTAGTAGGACAATTTGATCTGTTGACTATACCACTACTCTTAAATGAAGTTGAAGCCAAAACAAAAAAAAAATATAATTAATGTGATGATTCTCAGCATTTGGTATCACATAACACTGAAATTTATGAGCAAAATTGTGCAGTGTCATTGATAGATTACCCTGTAGGATAAAGTCAGTAGAATTAAATTTATACCAATACTTACATTATTATAGGTACATAAGCATGTGATGTAATTAACTGAGGTAAATATATTTAAATTTCATTTCATAAAACTTTCTATATATGATTTTTATTTAAATCAAAAATATTTGTTATTATGATTCATGTTATTAATTTAATTGAAACATCCCTTCTATTATAATCCTCTTTTCAGGATACACACATATTATATACATAGTAGGTAATATATAATGTGTGGACGTTGTATTGTAATGTACGAGTACATGCATATTGCAAACATTCTGTTATTTCACTTTTAACCTCATTCCATGCTTAATAATCATTAATTGAATCATTGCATTATGTAAATGTATTCATTCATAATTGCAAGTTTTATGTAATATACTTCCAGGATAAATTAAATACCAAAAATACGCTTCATATAGCTCTGATAGCATACTGAAACATACATATGTACATGGATAGAATAAGTATCTCAACAACATAATATTGTAAGTATTTTTATATATGTTTGGTACTAGCTACATGCAGTATACACAAACCTTAATAAATTTTAAACTTTTCATGTAATATTTTGTAGCTCTGGATGTTCACTGTGAATTCTTAGTTGTATACAACATGAATGCCTGGTTCTTAATATGAAAGTATGCAGAAAATGTCCTCAATTTTCATAACAGAATTATGTGAAATGCCTTTGAACAGAATTTTCAAAGCGTTTAGCTTTAGACGTTTATACAGTTTTGGAAAACATAAATAATTTCACTAAAAATTAAACGAAATTGTGTATCAGTGTGCTTTAATTTGATTATCTATTTGTGATGATTATATTATGGTTGGTATATATAAGTATGTACGTACTCGACATATACAATGTATATTATACATATGTATATGTTTTATATATATATGTACATACCAACGAACAATGACTGTTAACTGAGAGCTGTGGCATAAACATCACACAAGAAAGAGGGTTAAAGATACAATTACGGAATCAAAAGAATTTTTCATTGATCTATTTATGTATAGAAGTTACCTTTTGATACCCTTTGTTTAAATGGGTACATACAAATTAAGGAGTTATACAAATTAAATTAATATTAAAGTCTTTATAATTACGTTTAAAAAAAAAACAATTAACTAAGTTCAATCATTATAAAAATTATAAACAATTATTGGAGCTTATCTGTACAATACAGCTTTCAAAAATTACATATTTTGACATCTATTTTTTTTTACGACTTCCATAAATAATAAAAATAAAAATAATATGTAAATACAGGTATTCTTCCTACAACACGGTATACTGCAACACAGTTTCACTTTAACACGTAAAGAAAATTGTGGAAATTGCAAAAATGTATGCGCTTGCTGTTAGTCTACTACAACACGGTTACATACAACACGTAATTGTTAGAACCTATCTACCGTGTTATTAGAGAGATAAATATACTACTCGTTATTGACTATTTATCTTTTAAGCCGCTAGTACACAATTTTTGTGCATGTTACACTAAAATGCTTGCCAAGTAGTAGTACACGTGCAAATAAAGTTGCAAATTTTATTAGAGTTCTGCAAAGACTTGCAAATATTTGCATTTGGACTTTGCAAGGCAAAATATTTCGGCAGTACACATTTCATTTTGACGTTACGCATGCTAATATTTGCACAAAAATTTGCAGATGTACTAGCAGCTTTATAACAAACATAAATGGTAGAATAATTGCAATTACATTAATGAGTAACTCAACTTTTTCACATATTTTAAATTTAACTTACTTTGTTTGAATATTATGTATGGATGCTTGATTGCTTGGTCACTACCGTAAAATTACAAATATGTTTTTTTCAGTATAAATAAACATAAAAATAAAAGTACCAGAGTACTAATTGTATTAATTGGTTTTTTTTTTTAAATTGCATTTTATTGGCTTTCAGTTTTGCCTTTAATAAATCTACGTACCTATCCTTTTGAATAATTTTCATAATCAATTTTTTTGAAATAATTATTTATCGATACATATTTAGTTTTATTTAAAAGTGTGGAACATCGATTTGTCTCGCTTTTATATTTTACTAAATATTATGGATAAAGATTCTAAAATATTTGCTATTACTAGAATTATCTTTTTAGGAGGAAGAAGAGCCAAGCAAAAAATTATTCTAACAGTAGTGACGAAGGTTGAGTTTTATTTTTGCCTTTGGTAAAAGTAACTCTGAAATTTTTACTGTAATCCGTATTTTATTCCGTATAATATTTAATTGTGATAATTTTATTTTTATGGAAAATTATATTAACAGTCTTTTTTGCCTTATAAGTTTTTTTTTTGGTTTTCAAAAAAAAAATGTCGAAAAAATCATCATTATTCAAAACTGGGCCAATTTCTTTATGGGAAATTAGGTTTGCAGAATGCTCAGCTGGATATATTGATGATTTTCTTGTTATTTTGTTAGAAAATCGAAAAAAATCTATTAGGCAAAAAAACATTGAAAATCAAATTTTACTTTAAATAAGATTATCTTATCTTATTATACGAATTCGAGTAAGACTTTTAGAGATACTTTGTATAGTCAAAAATAAAATCCACGCTACGTTACTGTCTAGTGTCTAACAGTAATTATTAGAACGACTAATGTTGAGAATCAGCGTATTTTACTGTTTAAAGCATAGTGGTGATTAATTTTCAAAATTGCACATGAAATAATTTTGTACGAACAGTACCTAGTGTGTATAGTGTTGCTGAAATAGGACCACTTGTTTTTTAATTAGCTATAATTTTAAAAATCAATAATTTGATCTTATTTCCTTTATAACAAAGAAAACATTCAAGAAATATTTATTTTGGACCATGGTAACTTTGTTCGTGAGGACTGCAAAGAGAGAACATTTCTACAAATTGTTATATTTAGGCTTTACCTGAGTAGGTAATTGATTTTTTAAATTTTAGATAATCTTCACATTTTATTTCATCTTTTTTCCCCTATATTTTACTTATCTTATGTAGTTTGTTATAAATTTATTATTGAGTGACGTCATGCAGTTATACATTCATATGTAGGTATAATACATTATAAACAAAATCAAATTAACGTATATTTCATAAAATTTATCATAATCTTACGATAAATGGATGGCAATTTCCCATATGAAAGATAAATTCCTCCTACATTTATGAATATACTGACTGTTTAACAAAATTATGCATTATTTGATGTCAGTTTTGTATGAGTTTATCATTATACAATATGATACATTTCATATTATGGACAAAATGTAAATAAATAGTAAATTTAAATACTTTTCATGGTGCTAAGCTTTAGCCTTTTATCATATAAAAGCACACTTCCTTCCTATGTACAAACTCTGCATGAATAAAGGTAAGTTAGCCATTGTCATAAAATGAAATTAAGGTTTATGGTGGTTATTTTTATAGGTAGTATTAAAAGTATATCACCTACACTTGCTGAGTACCCAAGTTTTCCACAAAATATGTGTCATTCGAAATGCCCCCCGTTTACTTTTTTTTTTTTTTTGGTTGGTTGGTTGGTCCAAATAAAAATAAATAAATAATTGAATGTAATCAATATTTAATTCTCGTATATATCTTTTAAAGAGAGAGATATCCTTCCCGTTTTTTTTTTATTTTTTTTTTTTCATGTAACAAATGTAAATATAGCGAACCAAATGGTTTGAACACATCGCACATTCAACGTTAGTTACTTTTTTTGGGGAGAAAAAAATATTCTGATGAAAAGGCAGATTATGAGTAACATCCACCTATAAAGAACCGTAGTTTCAGCAAATTAGGGTACCATTTTATTGTCTATTTCTTATTTATAGATAAACTCAAAATAAACTTATAGTAAGTAGATGTATTCGTAATGTCGTTCTTAACCATAATCGCCATAATTAATATTTTGAGAAATAATA
>JANSTT010023080.1:1712-21790 GCA_026745375.1 Platyura marginata | reverse complement strand
GAAAACTGGAAATCACCAACTAGTAGTACTTTGGTCATGGAAAGAACAGAGTGGAGGCAATTTTTCGGATCATGTCAATTTTTATCCATTAAGGATTGAAAAAAAAGAAGTTAGTTAGGTAACCTAGTCAAAATTCTACACTTATAGCGCTGACGAAAGGTGACACATACACATGACACTTGTACACAATGGATTTATGCTGACAATGATGACCGGATCCGGAGCATTAAGACTCGTAAGCTCTTTTCTTATATATGTATATACGCGTATAATGTGCCCCGTCACCAATGCTGTCCAAACAACAAAGAATATTTTCAACCAGTTGAAAGTTTTCTATTTTTAATTTCTCCACACATACGTTTATACGAATGCATTGTATGTGAAATATCTCAATTTAGTGCACATGCTGTGTATCTTCTCTTTTGATCGTAAACCCTTTTTTTTGTGTGTATTTTTTTAAAGAAGTAGGTAAAGCTCTGTGCATTCACATTTCAGTTTCACATATCAACCCGTAATATTACACATTCTACCATCGTCACCGTATATAAAATGTAACGCTACATATTGTGGCAATGGCAGACACACAAGACACACAAGACATATAAATGCAAATAATGCTTAAAGATACAGTAAAGTCTAACAACAAAATACATAATGTATGTAGATAAAATAATACTCACAGTTTACTTGTACATCAAATCGTTTACTAACTGAAGGCGGAATTCCATTAGATGCTATACATAGATAACCTCCCATATCCGTTCTGTGCACTTGGTGTAGAATTAACCTTTCTCCTTCAACGTGCTTAACAACTTAATAAACCAAGAAATAATTATTTTCTCTTAATGCAAAATAATAATATAATCTAAATCTATGTTTTAGTTTCTACTAAATATATGGAGTACGTATACTATACTCGTATACTCATATATACTTATACACACACATATACATATATGCATTAGAGAATTTATTACATTGTTTATCTCGTCCTTCGGTCCTTAATACAATGTCTTTACCACCTTCTCTGCGCCATTGTACACTTGGTTCGGGCACACCAGTTGCCGTACATATTAATTGTATTTGCCCACCTTCATTTGCGATGCCTTCTTCTAACGTTGCACTATTTAAGTCTGGCTCATTTAAAATGTCTGGCGGAACAACTACATCTAAATGACCCGACTAGATAATTATTAAATAAGTAAAAAGGCTTTTGTTAAATTTTACGTGCAACGGACAACAATGCAAAAATTATATAAACTTACTTGACTTCTCATTGGATCTGTATTCACTTGGCACATGTAGCTGCCAGAATCATTTAGTTGTACATGAGCAATGTGAAGTTTCCATGTATTATGTCCATTGTGTGTTACTGATAAACGAGGATTCAATGCCACCATATGTGTATGAATGGCTAGTATTGCCTTTGAATCGGATTTTATCCATGCCACCTAAAGATATCAATTATAACGTAAAATCTATTGTTTTTATGTTTCTTTTTTTTTGTTGGTACTATATGCGAAACGAACTCATCCAGTTTTGCTTCTATACTGTATATGAAACATAAAATAGAAGCATGTTGGTTTCATGTAGAAATTTTTAACATTTTTTCGGGTTTTTTCGTGTTTTTTTATTGTTTGTTAAGGCCATGGGGTTGTCCAGTGGAATTTTTTTTTTAAATTAATAAATAACACTATTTGAGAAGGAACGTGTAGAAGAGAGCTTACAGTTCAAAGTTGCCCCCATCCTCATATAATAAAAATATTATTGGAAACGATAAAATACAGTGAAAAATCGATGATATCAAGATAATTATGTACAACATAACCTCGCTTAGTAGAGGTTTTATACTAGGTCGAATTGAGATAAAAAAGAGGCTATCTTTTTTTGGGAAGAAAACAATATAATAAGCGAAGTAAGGGAAGAAATATTGCAAAGTGTGAGTTTCATTTAACTTTAAGGAAAAATCAACATATTTGGTGCTTTTTATGTTCGACTTTTAAATCTTTTAAATCTCTTAAATCTTTTTCAAAATGGCTGCATTTAAATAACAAAAAAAATATATTTCTCAAGTTTCATTTGGACAATTTATCATTTGGACATATTAACAATTCACATCCTTTTTGAACAAGTCACATCAAATATTGCAAAAAAATGTCGTATAAATCTCGATCAGCATAACGGCGAGCGCACTTCTGAAAAAATTGTAATTGTATTTGATTTATCATAAATTGCTGCAGATAAATTGCTCTAACGATAAATTGCTGCAGATAAACTGCTCTAACGATAAATTGTTCTAACAATAAATTGCTCTAACGATAAATTGCTCTAACGATAAATTGCTCTAACGATGCTAAATTGCTCTAACGATAAATTGCTCTAACGATAACTTACTTTAACGATAAATTTCTCAAATGATAAATTGCTCTAACGATAACTTGCTTTGACGATAAATTTCTCAAATGATAAATTCCTTTACGAATTCCTTTATGAACTGGTTATGATAAATTGTACGTAAACCAGACAATTGATCGAAATTTAATTCATTTTTGCCATCCATCATATTTGGAGAAGGTTTTTAATTTTATTTTGTGCATGGTCGCTTCGTTCCTTCTCAAACTTTATGCGATTACCAGACAAAAAAAAACGATTTTCTTATAAAGCCATCAAGCAGACTGAAAGAAAGTCTATTGACAGTTAAATATTGCGAACATTTTAAATTAAAAAATAATAACAAAATTTGGGTATATACGAGTATATACATATCTGAACTAAACCATTGACTTCACAACAACAAGTCTCATAAATTTTCACCAAAAATTATGTTTCCGTCCAAAAAGAAATAATTAATTTTAACTTTATTTTAAATGTATATACTTAAAGTATGAAAATTATAAAACCGTATAATACTAAACGTTATAACACAGGACGTCCTAAAACAATTACAAACGAAATAACTTTAGATTATAGACGACTTAAGTTCCTCCAACTGGCTCTTATATACCCCAGAACATTAAAATTAATCTTATACTTTAATACAAAATTTTATTTCAAAAAACCAGCACCGCTATGAAAATGTAGGTTTAATTCTTTTGTGATATCATATTTTTCTTGCCTAAGCACCTAATATGACATAATCTGTATTGTATGTTTATGGTACGTATACGGATCATATCATTTAAATGGATGTGGCAAAAATATATGTAAGTATATATAAAAAAAAAAAAAAAAAAAAAAACTTGAAATTCTATGAAAGCTTTTTCTTGTCCCAAATGATTGTAATTTTCTTAACACTGAAGAAGATCGTAACCCTTAAGTAATATAAAATAAGAATTACTGATAAAAGTCTCTGTGAATATTTTATATTTATTTGCAATCTAAAACGAAAGAATACATAGTCGTAAATTGTGGTTTTATCATTTATTATGGTAAGGGGGTATGGTAACTACAAGTATATATGTATGTACATATAATGTATATGCATGTATATAGAAAACAATAATATACTGCAATTTATAGGGAGCTGTTTGTAATAATATTACATAAGAATGTGCACCATTCAATTGCTAGAAGGAGGGATGGATGTTTTTTTTTTTCCTTTTCTTTTTTTTTATCAGCTTGAGATAATTTGAGTATTATTCTCTCTCTCTATTTTAATTACCACTCATTTACCATCTATCTATCAATATTTTACTAACAAATATTTCCTCCCGTTAAATGGGTTGAAAGTTTTGCATACAAATTACCATCACTAAAACAGAAAAAGACTTACTAGGAAACTAATGTAGAGTAGAGTGTTTGTCTATAAAGAAGATGCTTATATTCTTCTGTAAGAGTCAGGGCCGTATTAAGACATTCGCATCGGAAAACGAGAATTGTGGTTTTTTTTTTTTTAAATAAAAGCGTTTTCGTCAGGAATACGAATACGAATACGTTTTATACGAAAAATTTGTGAAAAATAGTCCGATGTGAGTGTCAATGTATTAAGCAGTGGCGGCTCGTGAGAATTATTGATCCCATCATCAAGGGACTATTTTTAAAAAAAACTTACATCATTTTGTAATTTTACATCATCTGTGAACCATCTTGACCGTTTTTTTGGCGGTTTTTTAAAAAGTGACCCAATTTTGAACTTTCTTAACCCTTTGAGACCTGGCGGCAACATATGTTGCCATTGACTTTCTGTATGCATTTCACGCATTTATTTAAATTTTCCACCACAATTATAATTTTTCTATTTTTTCTTAATATGTGGAGAGTGTAAATCAGTCTTAGTTTTCCCGTTAAATATAACAAATGCCATTTTAATTTGGATTTTATGGCTCAATATCAGACGAAATTAGAATATTTGAAATAGTTAAGTTTGAATGGCTATTTATAATTGTATATGTTGAAGGCGCAATTTTATTCTCTTAGAAGGAATAGGAAAATGTCTTACAGTAAAGCTAAAATATATCGTCACATAAAATCAAGAACCATATGATAACTCAGTATATAGCATCCGGATCAAAAAAATTTTGTCAGATTTGGATTCTACGACCAAAAATTAGCTAGAATAAGTGTAAAATTTCAATAAATATAAGCCGACAAAAGTTCAGGTCTCAAAGGGTTAATAGTAAAGATATGGTTTTCAAACTTTGCATTTTTATATTATTTTGAATTTTAAGTATTTTTTGCCAAATACATTTTTTGGAATAAGTTAACCCTTTAAGGTCCGCCTCTGGTATTAAGACATTTGATTATTCTCTAGTGGAGGAGTCGGCAATGCGGTGCCCGCAAAGCTATTTTTAAGTGCCCGCCGTTAAAAAATCTAAATGGCCCTTTCATACGTTTTTGACGCGATTATTGAATTTTTTACCAACCGTTCAAAATTAATTTATCATTCACTAAAAGATAAGAACATCGATCATTTGTTCAATTGTGAGTTTGCCAAACATTTTGATTCCTTATTGGAAGAATTTAATATCAGTACCCAGTATGAGATATTTTCTCATTATATGGAATGAGCATAGTAAGAAAAATTTATTATCAGACCGGAATTTGGGTACAGATTTGATGAATTCTACGAATTGGAGCAATTCTTAATGTTTTTTTATTAATCCTTTTTCTCAAACAGAGGCCGATGTGACTAATAAAATCGCAAGATATTTTGATATATGTACACGTACAGGGTGTCTCACGAATATTTTCCGAAAGTATTTACCAATATCTCGGAAACCAGTATGGATAATTGAAATAGGCTATATGAACGTGAAAGCTTTTAAATCCACAATTTGATAGGATTTTAACCTTAGAACCATGTTTGGGGAACCCAGGACCCCAAAAAATTTTGACGATTGTAAAAAACCAACTTCTATTTCATTTGTTTTACTTAATAATAAGAAATTACTGTTATGGTAGCCACAGTCTTTATAAAATAGTTCAATTAATGTGCTACCTGTGTATTTTGTACATTGGGGTCCTGAGGTCCCCACAACACGACATTTGCTAGAAAAATGACAACACGGTTCTAAGGTTAAATTTCAAACACGTTATAGAATTGTGGATATAGGATCTGTCACGTCTATATACCCTATTTCATTTATCCATACCGGTTTCTGAGATATTGGTAAATACTTTCGGAAAATATTCGTGGGACACCCTGTACTTAACTTATGTGACGCAATACAACGAGTTGGCTGCCAATTTGCAATGTCAAATGTAAGATTATAAATATTAATTATTAAAAATGTTAGTTAATTTATTTTGTTGTATTTATCTTCATCCCACGGTGCCTACCGAATTCCCACATTTCTGAAATATGCCCTCTTAATAAAAAATGTCGCCAACCCCTGCTCTAGTGATTCAAACATTGATTACACTGATAATAATTTTGAAATTTTTCTTGCAATATGACTTTTCTGAAAGGTAGAGGCTCTAGTTTTCGAAATGGTATTTGGTTTTACTCCATCAAGCCTTTAAAAAGTACAGAGGTGGAGTACTTACATATATATTTTTATATTATTTAAAATTTCCAGGATTTTTTGCCAAACTAATTTTTTTGAAAAAATTAACCCTTTTTTGAACAAAAACTTTATCCAAGTTTAATAAAATTTTTAGTTAGATTAGAAATCGTATAAGTATTCAATAAATTGTAAGAAAGTTATCAGCTACTGAAGATGTTCCGTCATTTAACAATACACTCAAACCTGTTTTTGTGCGGTAGATAGTGCATAAAAAAAAATCGCACAAAACTTCACGAGTAGCTTTAGTAGTTTTTGCAACACAATTAAAAAGTTTTTTTTTTATGCGGAGAATAGGGACCGCATAAAAAAAGTCTCACGTCAAAATAACTTAAAAAATGTACGAAAAACTAGGAATTGCTTTTTTAAACGAAATAAAGACACGAGGCTTTTTAGCTACTTGGAATCTCGCCAAACCTTTTGGAATCTGATTAGAAAACACTCAGCCGAACATTTATAAATATTTTATTTACATATCTACTTTGCACATAGTAAACTTTTCAAAATGTATATCCATTATACTTCGTAGTCTGAGTCTGTCAATACGCGAACTTTCTTGCGATAATCTGGTTCAAAATCGCTTTTGTCACTTGAAGATAATACCTCGCATTCATTTAGAGTTCACTTTTTTCAGTTACCATTAAGGCTCCTTTTGGAATTTTGAAGTTCTTTCAGAATCGGCATCGATTGCAAGAAAATGAGATTCAATAAATGAGATTCAAATAATGAGATTTAATAACTGAATTTGGCTGGTTTTATTTTGTGGATTTTTTTTGCGCTGTGTGGGACAGAAATATAATGCAGCACATACGAGTAAAAGCAGCACAGAGCAAAATTTGGTTTTGTGGTTTTTAGGATTTTGGTGTAGTATGGAGATGGGCCATTATGTTCCAATTTGATTGAAATTTTCATATACCGCACAAAAATAAAAATCGAACAAAAAAAAATCGCCCAAAAAAAGACCGCACAAAAACAGGTTTGAGTGTATTTTTATCATTTTCGTATAGCAAAAATTGAGATTTCTTCTTTAATAATAGTTTCAGGATGATGAAATTATTAATTCTCACTAATTTGATGATATTATACGAGTAATTTAATTATATTAAAATAGTTATTTTTACTGATTTCTCGTATACCTCTCCCAAGTAGCAATTTGTAGTTTAAAACCGGTAATGCAACGGTTGTACAACTCTAGTTACAAATAGCAAAAACTAAAAAGAGTTCTAATGTGTTTGGAGAGTTTTTTTTAAACTTAAGTTGTTCTTGTTACGTTATAAAAACTGTTTTTTATAGAGTTGCAAAGAGATTATTTAAACGTTCTGGTACGGTTTTTACAACGTTTCCTTGCAAAGAAGTGTAATTATGGTTTAAAAATAGTTAATATGTAACTAGGCAACATGCAAGGTTAACGATGTAAACTCTATTTAAACTTAAAATTAACTCAGTTTTATTGGGTTAAAAGTCAACGTTAAATAATGGTTGATTATACAACGGCTTTTTAATTCATAGAAATTAAAATATTCTGGTTGAAATTGTGCTGTGATTATAATGTTTTTAAAACGTTTTCTATCTAACGCGAGGCCAATTTAAGTTTTCTTTTAACTTAGGTGATAAATTGCTGCTTGGGTCTATATGTACTAATACTACTCGAGATTGTTAGGTACTTTAAGGTTTCAGCCCGTTTAGCTCATTTAAAAAGTGTAGTAATTAACAAAACAACATCAACGATCAAACTGCCATAATGATAAAAAAATACAAATTTTAATAAGGATCTGACTATCTTTTACCCAAAACATGACAATAACATTTCTTTTTAATTGGTGTTTATTAAAATACATGCATACATACATACATTACAAAATGTTGTAGGTACATCTGTATACTTAAAATGCTGAAAATTTGTAAATTTTATTGTTTTAATTAAATTAATGAATTTAAACAAAAATTATGGCACAAATCTAATTAGAATTTATTGCTTTACAACATAAACATCATATCCCTTAATTCTATTTATATATTCAGTAAAGCAAATTTAGTAGGTGAGTACACACATACACACATACATACATATAATATTAGGTGGAACCTAGTACGTAGTTTACGACATATTGAATTAATATACGGGGCTTTGTGTGCACAATAAACATATTCTTACATAATAATTGTACAAAACAATGCGAAACAATAAACATAGTTTCACTTTAAAGAACAATATTTAATTATTACAACGAATATAATAAGCAAATTGATATAAGACTCATGTTTCAAATACAAAGCCATACAAAATTTCCCACACTAACATTTGGATTTTGTATTCGTTGACAATAATAATACATAATAAAATTACTATATACGGTACAGTACATATATACATTATGTAGGTATATAGTAAACCCTTCCTTAAGGGGTTACTATAACTATTCGTTATTCGGTTCAATGTTCAAAGGATCGTGTAGTGTGTAAAACGTAAGATTAGGTACTACATAATAAAATAGTAACATTTTTGTAATTAAGATTTTTTTTTTACTACTCGAATTTTGTCGTTTATTTATCGGATGGGCTAATTATAGGAATTTTCATAAAAATTTATTTTTCCTTTTTATCTATGTACATGTAAATTGTCAGGTTAAAATAACACTGTTTTTTCGAATTTTTTACATTTGTTACGAAATTGGTAACAAACTGGTAAATAAATAAAACAAATGTAACAAATGTAGCACACTAATACGATTCCATTCAATTCAGTTTGACAGATACATTAAATAACTCCATCAGAAGACATATTCAGAATTTTTTCGAAATACTTCAGAATAACGAATGCAACTTAATTTTCATCGTGTAACATTTACATTTGTTAGTAGTAACAAATTAGTTGTTTTATCGATCATTTGTTACTTCAACAACCCTCTACTTCCACTAGTACTAAAAAAATAATCCGGTTATTTTTGCGTGTGGATTACCATTAGTATAGTAAAATATTGGAACTGACATAATGTTTAAAGTGGAATCCGAACTACCTAATCCGAACTACTATCAATGGCAATGGACCAATATATTTCATAGAAATATTCAGTATTGAGTACCTATTGGGAAATTTTTAAAAAGAATTCAAGCCCAGAACCTTATTTATAGCATGCAATACACAGTCTCGAAATAAACTATCATATCGTTGGTTTACAAGCAGAATTTACTAAGTACATTTTACAATTTTTAATTTTTTTATATTAAATTAATTCATTATGGCCAACTTTATACTGGCAAAAGCTCATAGGTCGAAACCCCAGATATTTTAAAAGCTTTTACGCCCAATTTGATTGCTCAAACTCAATTATTCTATTATATAATATAACCAGAAATCCTCCTATTATATGTAGAAGAATAATTGGAAAATATATATAGTCCTAAAGATCTAGACAATAAAAATCTACTTACTCGATATGTTCCCAGGTCATTTACTACACATGTAAATGATACATCTCTTCCTTGTGTAACTGTAAGATTATCTAGAGGTGCTAAAAATTCTGGCATCACTTCTACTTGATTGTGTCCTACATAAATATTATAATATTGGCATATAATTTTTTTAATTTAGAGCTATGAATATTTGTGCGCTCTCACCGTTGACCAAAAAAGCAGCCAAAACCATTTCAAGTAAAATTTTTAAGAAAAATTTCTTAAATTGTTCCACATATTCCATTGTGGTCTGTGGTCTGTGATCTATCTGAAAAAATTAAAAAAAAAAAAATGTTAAATCAATAATCTTAAAAAAACAACCATCCCCCCCATCAGAAATTTCTCATCCGTACGAAAACCCTTTGAACATATTTTGCATGGCAGACAAATAAGCGCCCGGATAAAATGTCCTTGGTATTAAATTCTTCATAAGTATATGAAATGTTTCTGGATAAAATAATCTTGGATGAAGCATTTTTTAAGGGGGATTATGAAGAGGTGTCCTTTTGTCTGCCTTTATACATTTTATTGTGAAGAGAATTTGGTCTTTGTAAACAGAGAATCACTGCATATAATTTGCATTTAATCTCCAAAATGTCTTAATTTTGTTTTCTTGTTTTTTTAGTTGGTTGGCCACTTAAGAACGCTCCAAACTATTACACTAACATAAAAAAAATATTAAAGATTGATTCAAATTACAGGACGTGAAGTTTTTTCGTTCATTCAATTATGATCAAGATTCTAGCTTTAGATAGATTGCTGACATTTTGACAGTTTATTAAATACTAATAACTACAGTGAGATCTCTAGGTTTTGGAACGAATCAAACAAAGTATCAGCCAGATTTTCCTAATTTTCTTATTCGTTTACGTAAATAATATTCGGATTACAAATAAAATTAATATGACAAAAATTATAGAGATTAATAGAGACATTTTTCTACGGCCTACCGTTATGTAATCAATTTTATATCATTTCTAGGGCGTTTTTTATTGTTCATTCAAAATACAGTACATTCGCGAAAACTCGAACACAAACAAATCAAGGCTTGTTCGACTTTTCGGGACTATGAAAATAAAACATTTTTATTAACGAATAAGTACACATATAATAATCTAATAAAAAACTAATTCTTCAAAATAAGAGAAAAAACTAGTTCAGTCTTTCTTTCAGGAAGAATTTCGTTGTTTTTTAAAGAAATCAGTGATTGCTGTTTGCAACACAGTTTTCACACATATTTTCGTATTGCGTTATTGCGATGTTTTTTTTATAGCATTAAAATATCACTCCAATTTTCTCTTTTGGGAGAGAAATGCTTGACAGTAGGGATATTTAATACCGGGATAACGGTTAATTTATAGTTTTATAATACCGGTGTATTGATTTTTCATCCGGTATTGGATTCCTTACTTAACAGGCTGTGCAGAGGCAGTATATGATTATATTATATGTACAAATAGCCTTAATTATGAATAGAAAATGATTCTAAGTAGTAGAAGTTTCAAACATAGTTGTAAACCTACAAATTTAGTTATTTATAAATTATTATAACAGTTCAAAATTAGTTGCAATCGAATAATCACAAAAACGGAGAAAAAAATATGGGCGCAAGAACACAACATTTTTATTGAGACCCCTTTGGTATAGTCCTTTTGCCTCTATATACAAATTAAAATGGCGAAATTTTTTTTTTCCGCAGAAATGCAAGAACGGTTGAAGTACCGTTAGATG
Source organism: Platyura marginata (assembly GCA_026745375.1). Taxonomy (NCBI): domain Eukaryota; kingdom Metazoa; phylum Arthropoda; class Insecta; order Diptera; family Keroplatidae; genus Platyura; species Platyura marginata. Next base: position 10,604 of record JANSTT010023080.1, on the reverse strand, counting down.
CTACACGTACAAATTGAGTTTTAAGACATTTTTAAGAATATATAATATTCAAAGAATTAAATAAATGAAACTGTTGGAGTTTTCGAGATTTCGATATAAAAAAAATGTGTTCGAGTTTTCGAGTTAACAGGCGTTCGTGTTTTTGCGAGTGCACTGTACATATGTATATTCGGAATAGAGAAAAATGACTATAAGAAAAATTGTAGAGAATAAAAAAGTTATTTGTTGTACAGAAAAAATAGATAAGGACACAATCGTAGATAATAACTATGTACTTATTATAATCGGATTATTTCTTCCTTAGTACTGTTTTCTTTTAATTTTTATTATATTGTTTCTCTACTCCGAATATATGGAAAAAAAGCAAATTCTATATGAACTTCTAGTTACAAAATATCTACTAATAAAAATATTAGTACTAGCGCGTAAAACAAAATTATAAAGGCAAACTACTAAATCGCTAAATACAATCTGTTGATTGCTTGATTTTATGACCGAAAATCAATACGTTTTTAATAATTCCAATAATTTTATAATCAGTGTTAATAGGATATATTAAATATTTGAAAAATAAGTTAATGAATGATAATTAATACCGACTATTAATTACTGTACAGGATTAAAAGCTAAAAAAAAATAAAATCTCTGAATCTCATAAATAACATTAATAACATTTTAATTATGTCAATGAATCACACTTTCGATAAACCGCTGTTAATAAATGATAATGTAGGTAGGTGCTTTTTATTTCATTGAACAAATTTAATTAGGTATTTATTTTGACGATAATATTTATTCCAAAACTCCTCTTCTTTTATTAACAGCAATTGATTAAATAAAAAAAATTATAAATAGCAACGGTAATTTGTTTTAAATCTATCGGTTGTAAATAGTGCCGGTGAATTTTGGTGTGAGCGGTTGCATAGTTTAGTGTGAATTTTGTTTGTAGTAAGTTGTTATTTTGCAAATTGACGATTTTTCTTGAAGGTCTTTTTTTTTGAAAATGCGGTTTTGTCCTTTTTACAAATTTTTTAGCAGCCAAACAAATATTCTTTGGTATCATTTACAATTCCTAATGGAATTAGTTTTGTGTTTTGTATTAAATTATAATAATAAAAATTAGGTCCCTATACCAATCTCATACTCAAGTAACAATTTGAACAACTCTAGTTAAAAATAGCAAGAAGTTTAAAAAGAGTTTTAATAATACTTCCCACCAACTTTGTTGTGTTCGGATAGTTTTTTTTAACTTAAGTTGTTCTTGTTATATTATAAAAACAATTTTTTTATAGAATTGCAAATACGGTGTAAAAACATAATTATTACAGCGGTTATAGCTTATGATAAAAATACCGATATATGAACCGCATTTAGGAACAATTTCAACTTCAAATAAACCTTTTTATAACGTATTTTTGCATTTTTTTTTAATGTTTACGTCCTGCCATAGTTTTTGTAAACTTTTCTTTGCAAAGAAGTATATTTATGGTTAAAAAATAGTTTATATGTAACCAGGCAACGTATAAGGTTACCGATGTAAACTCTTTTTAAACTTAAAAATAACTCAAAGTTTTGTTGGGTTAAAAGTTAACATTAAATAAGGGTTGATTATACAACGGCTTTTTAATTCATAGAAATTAAATTATTCTAGTTGAAATTGTGCTGTTTTAAAAACGTTTTTAAAACGTATTCCATCTAACGCGAGATCAATTTAAGTTTCCTTTGAAACTTCGGTGTTTAATTGCTGCTTGGGTAATAACTATTTATGTTTCCAGTAGCAATTTGATTTATATTTATAAATTTGTTATATTTTCCTTAAAGAAACGTTCCTGTAACTACATTTAAATCGTAAATGGATAGTTTTTAAGTGATTGGAGTACAAACAACGTTATTAAAACATTTTACTGAAATAAATAAATTACTTCTTTTATATGTAACGTTTTTTTAACGTAAATATAACCAATTTGTAACTAAAACTAAGATTGCTGCTATGAGTATATAGACAGCGCCCATTAAACAAATTTTATGTTTCAACACTATAGATTTTTAGATACCTAGAATTTCACAAATATTTATATGATATAGATAGTAATCATATTATATTTTAGTATGGACTAATTTTTATAGATACCTAACCTATCTACTTTATATTAAGTAATAATAATTCATTGTTTGCCATTAAATGAGACTATAAAACTACTATATTTAGTTTTTTAATATACTTCCTACCTATGTACATACATATATAATACATGAAGCTTACTGAACACTTAACTTAATTATTTGCTTTGTATGTTTGAAAAACTCAAGACCATCTTTTAACTAAAAAAAAAAAAGAGTATAGACTTTCTCCCTAAAAATACTCCATGAAACTCATTAAATACATCAGACACGTATACAATTAAATTTTATTTCTATTAAATTGCCATTTCTGCAAGACCGTCGGATGTCTTTTTCTATAAGTTAACCTTTTAATGACATAAAATTACGATCACGAAGATAGTACTATTTGCCATCCCCATACAATAGCGATAAAAATTTTCGAAAGAAAAACGAAAATAATTGATTCGATTTTAATAGCAAAAAAATTTCGAAATAAAGATGGCAAAACGGCAAAACACAAATGAAAATATCGAAAATCAAAAGATACCAGCTTGAGTATATTGTCAAAAAATGTTCTCTCTCTTTAAGTTTATTTATCCCATTAGATTAATGACTGTGAAATAATCTGATTAGGTATTCTCAAACAAATCAATAGAATAAATATAAAATCGTTTGTTAAATAATTTTTATTTGTTCTCCCGTAACAAATTATGTTCAATTTGGCTGTAATAATGTCGAGCCACGGGATATTTTACTTTGAGTAGGCACTTAAGTACCTATAATTATCTAATTTAAATTTTTAAAAGAAATATGGTTTTGTATTTCATTTAAATTTACATAAAATTTTAAATTTGCACTCTGTGACACAGTAGCGGCGGCTCTGTAATTTGTTCTTATGTATCTATCGACTAAGTGGCTCAATGCTTAAGTGGTTACTACTCCAAATAGGATGTTTTTCTTGATTTCTTGATAGTTCGACAAAAATTCACAGAAATTCATGCATTAGGAAAAATAATTTGAAATGTTAGAATTAACATTTGATAGGTTTATAAACTGTAAACTTGAACAATTTTAATGACTTCTAATTACTAATACCGTTTATAATATCCGTTTGAAAAAAAACGGCGAATATTTTTTAGATGTTTTTCTCAAGGCTACAGCCGCTAAAAAAATCCATGTACAAAGGTAGTTATAGGCAATTTTGGTCAGTTAGAGCTGGCAAATATGCAAATATTTTATGTAAATGATAGCAGCAAAACTTGCATTGGAGACTACGTGCATACTATACATAATGTAAGCAAAATATTGCATTATGTACACATGAATAAATATAATACAATAGACGATTACGTTACGTTTTCCGAAAATTTTAAATTCGTAATAAATATAAGGCTGAAATCATAGATCTAAAGCTAGAAAGCTGAAAGTAGACCTGGAGATGATCTCAATTGTTTTTTGGGAAAATCGAACAAGATATAGGAGAGGCTGTGGTACAGTGTACACCTAATTTTCATATAAACCCAATATTTACTCCGAAAGATAGTCGGAATGCTATTGTGAAGCTTATTTTTATTTTTTATAGATAGAACTTTCCTCTTTCTTAAATTTGAGAGATTTTTTCAAAATCAGTAATTAGCCAATTTACTTCATTATTTCTGGTAAAATTCTAGTTTTACTTAGTTGAGAAACGTGAATGGTAAAACCATAAGTGAAAATATTTCCATTAAAAAAAGGCATGCAAATAACATTTTTATTTATGAAAATTGCGTACAACATGCTCCATAAAAAATGTTAGAAATAGTCTTGTAGGCATTTTACTACTTAGAAAAATGTAATTATTTACAAATTTATCTAGATAAACTAAAAAACAGATTAATATCATTAAATCATTTTAAAGTCAATTTAATTTTAATATCATCACCTTTAATATACCCACAAATCTGGTGACTGGATTAGTAAAGCATCTGTTTCCAAATTTATATTGACCAAAACTGACTATCAATCTTATTTGTCTTTTAGTAAGTGGTAAGTGTGATCCCTTCATATAAGTTTAGGTTTAGAGAGAAAAGATTTACGTGCGGAAAAATGTAAAGAAAATTAATAGGAGTATATGACTTTGTGTATGTGTACTATATATACATATAGGATGTTTATTTTTATTTCGAGTCGGTTGTATATTACATTAAGAACGTTTTTTTTTTGTCTCCCACCAAACAAATAATTTTTTTTTTAATTAAATAGATTGATGTCAATGATAAATGACTCATTTGCAACTTATCTGTTGAAACATACAACATTTGCAGTACCGAAAAAATTTATTTAATTTTGATCGAATATATCTAGACTACAACAAAGAAAAGATATTGATTTGTTCAAGATTTGGTGACTGAACAAATAATAGAGGAACATTTCACACACCGATTTTGAAAAATGCAGTAATTAAGTAATTAAGTAATTTTTTTGAGGTTTTTATGCATTAAAATCTATGTTCAATAGAATCTCGAAATCCTCGAAAAGTCGAACACAATTTTACTTATATTGACCTATTTATTATTTTATTTTAGTCTGTGTTTTTTTTTATAATAATACATAACTTCAACTGTTCAATGTTTTCGAGTTTTCAAGAATCTACTGTAATTAAAAAAAACTAATTATCGGACGCCTTTTCTAAAAAGAAAAAAAATTGCGCCAAACGCTCAATTATCTAGATACACTCTTACTGGTCCGACTACAAAAATGCTAAACTAACGCTATACTTTAAATTTAAATTCCTTTCATTTTTTCGGGCACAATTATGACAATTTGTAGTATTTCTTACAAATATTAAAATTAATATCCTCTACAATTTCAATTGTACATATTTCATTATATTTAAATTTACAAAGTCCAACTGCGATATATAATAATATGTATGTAGGTATTATAGCACTTTAAAATATTTAAATAAAATCTGTATAGAGTTAGTACAATTTAAAGGGAGAATATAAATTTTCTGCACATAAAATTTAATGATTCGTTCGACTTACTTAAACATTAAATTCAGTTGCCTTCTTCTATATATATACATATAAAAATGTATACTTTTACACAAATAGTAAATCCTTAAATGCAGCCTGAGCAAAGCTTTCACATTTAAGAATTTTCTTAGTTATCCGCTTACATTTTCAAACTTTCGAATTTACACATGAGCGCACCATTTGGTTCATTTTTGATTTATTTGAAAATATATTTCTTACTTTAATTAAATTCGTTTAATATGTTCAAATATAAATATAGGTTTTATATGCTATATATATATATATATAATACATATACCGTTTACCTATACGATCCCTATATTGTATAGCTAAGTTTTAGGTCCTGCTAATGTAATTAACTAAATGAAATAAACGTAATTTTTATATTTCCTAATTAACTTTCCTTTTATAAAATTGTACTTGAGTAAATTTATATTTTTCTGATGTATATGCGAGTATATGTTACATTCATTAGAGCGCATTGTTTTTCTTTGTTTTTCATTGTTTTTGTTTTGTTTTGTTTTTGTTCCATTTGGCTTTTATACGAGTAGTGTTGAAAAAGGACCACAGTTTTAACTAGTCCATGGCAAACGCATCACTAAATTCATCCTTTCTTTATGATCTTCTATTCTTTCGAAAAAAAAAAAAAAAATATATATATATATATATATAGAGAGAGAGAGAGAAAGTAAATATAAATGTGTACATATAATACCAAATCTCAACTATAGAAAATAATTGAAACAAATCCATTACAGACAGTGAGTGAGACGAAGACAGACAATATTATACTAGCGTTTGTTCATCCAACTGAGAAAAATTGAAATTGAAATTTTTCCTTTTACATAGATTTTCTGTACACAATGCATTTTGTGTGTATAGTTAGAAAATGAAATAAAAGAGAGAGAAAGAGAGAGAAAAAAAAATAATAGACAATTTCACTGAAAATGAGCAAACTATTATACGAGTATTTATTACTGGGATTATTAACCGAAAGGGTACCGAACAACCCATCAATAAAACGCGATGTACAAAAACTGTTATTTATCAATGTTTTAAATAATGGACCAGAAATGTAATAAATGGGGTTACTTCTAACGTTTTAATTAGAGTAAGGAGTTGAAAAAAAAAAACGAAAAAATGGTGAAAAAGACAGCAATCAATTTTAATTAGATATTTCAAATGGTCCTAAGTTTTTATTCCATTTGACATAATACTTACGTATACGTATATAATATATAGGATATACCCTATATATCTACGTAAAAAAATACGTATAAAGATGAACATTGTTACATTGTCGTATATATAATATATAAATGTATATATATAGATGAATAAATGCCTTTATATATATATATACATATGTATATCCTTGATGCAGATAATAGGAGAATTCTATTAAAGCCAAGGGAAAAGTACTTTAGAGAAAAAGGATTTTGTGAAATGCCCAAAGTATAAACTATTTTAAACTTATGAAAGTTGTAATAATGGTAGAATGGAACTTTTCGAAAGGAATGCATTTTTCTACGTAAATAATTAAAATTATTGAAGTAAAATCGCTTTTAATATTGTAATAAAATAGTTTACATTCCAATGTAAGGTATAAAAGAATGACAATAGAATAGCTACGTTCAAGAAATCGTTCTTTTTGTTTTATATTTTAAAGTAAATTATTTTTAATTGTAGGTAAATTGTAGAATTTAGATTCTCGAATGGTATGTAGAGAGGTATGTTCTGTGTATAATATAAATTAAATAGTAAAATAAATTAAAATGGTTGCTAGAAACAGGGGAGGATTTAGAAAAAAACCTGATGGGAAAGAGTTAAAAAAAAACGCCATTCACATTCCACATTTTATTTTTCATCCGAAATTAGAGTTTTTCCACTTTCCGTGCAATATAGTTCCAAAAATAAAAATTCGGTTTTTTGCCATGCAAATGAAAATCGAAAGAAAACAGCAGGAAACTATTTTTCCAGAAAGTAAAATTATAATAAAACTTTGTGTTTGTGGAAACTCTATAAGAGAAGTTGGAGAGATTTTAATTAATTTCATTTAAGATTTAAAAAATAAAGCCCGGAAAAGGACAAAGATAGAAAAGTCAAGAAAAATCCGACGGAAAACATCACAAAATAGGGAAAAGCATTTAAAAGATATCATAAAAAAACCGATTTCCACGCAAACTGTACGACGCGTGAGCACTACGTTAAAATCAGTACATTTCCGTAAGAAAATAAGAAAATAATTAGAATTTCTCAGAAATTGGAAGATTTCTAATAAGTCAAAGTCACTTTGGACCTATGAAAAAAAATTACGTATTTTCTTTCAAACGGATGATGGTACTGAATTTAAAGCTTACGAAGATCCCAATGTCAATAGAAATAAAAAAAACATTCGCAAAATATTTAAACATCAAAGTTTTTCAAGCATTTTTAAAGTGCGAGTAATCAACATTATCGCCCAGTCTCCTTCGATCGATCTATTCTTATATAATTGACCGATTCAATCAAATAATTAATTCACATGGAAAACATTTTTATTCAAACAAAACTTCTTAATAGAACTTCGAACACTTTCTTTTAATATCCAATTATTGTTCATTCAAAGCAATAAAGTAATGCGGACTTTTAATATGTTAATTAGGCAATTCGGTTATAAAGAGAGAGAGAGAGAGAGAGGGAGAGAGAAAGAGAGGGTACTTTTTAAGCCACCACACAAATAATTTGAGCAAACAAATAAAGTCAGCAAAAAGCTCTTCAACATAAAAATATTTTTAATAGAATGGTCGGGAGGTAGAGGTATTTTGAATGGCTTCAATATTAGCATCCCTAGATATATTATATTCAATGTAAATAGAAATAAATTTTAAGGTAAATATTTTAAACAGAAAGTTCCACCATATAATTACGAATTATTGTAACAAAGGGAATAACATTTCATATTTAATTAAATATAATTCAAAAGTATAAGCTATGTCGGTAAAAAACAATGCAGGTTGTAATAAAATTAAACAATTCATGAACTTCTATACGAAACTTCTGCCATCAATCATCGTTATTGGAGATATTAAAAGAAATCCGTTTTATACTCGATTTGACAGTCTCTCCAAGGATTGAAGATAAAAGAGGAAAAATTAAATTAAAGTCTTAAACAGAAAACAAAGTATTTAATTTAATATAGGTAATTTCTTTGGCTATATTTGAAGAAGTCCCGATGGTATACAGAAAACAATTTTGTGGTGTCGTCGGTTACAATAATCAACGGTCTTCCGATAATCCTTCCGTTTTTCATAGAAAATGTTTTCTTTTTCTTAGCGCTCTTATTCCGGTGACGTCCTATATCCGTCCTATTCAGAGAGCCTATTCCTATTGCATGTAAATTATACTCGAAAATATACTCATAAGTACAGGGTGGCCCTGGAATTTGTTACAGACTTTCTTTGGCCATAACAACATAACTCCCTTCGGCCCGCTCAGAAATTTGTGCTCTTTTAACGGCATTGTTGGATCATACAAAATAATGAATCATTTGACTATAGGAGTCTTCGTTATCCTCAAATAAAAAAAAAAAATGGACCGATGACGCGATTTGCAGATATTTCGCACTAAACGTTGACTCTTGTTGGGTGCAAACCATTTTGGTGGAGCTTATATGGAGTTAACAGTGCGTCAGAATCGGGAATTTTGCTTAATCACAAAGCCATTTAGGTGAAAATATGGCGAAGCAAATTGTAACGATTTTAATGTGCTAATTGAGGGTGTTTCGGTCCAT
>JANSTT010023069.1:0-40712 GCA_026745375.1 Platyura marginata | reverse complement strand
TGTGATTTTTAAAGCTATGTAGTAATAGATTTCTTTAGTTTCTGCTTTTAATGAGGCATTTCATAGCTTTGAATTTTACGCACCTATTTTTTTGCACAACAGGGTATCCTTAAATTCTTCAACTGTCCTTATTTCCCTTCCAGAAAATATTAGCGTATGAAAATAATGAATATCTACACCTATTTTTATGCACAGCACTGTATATAAAGTAATTTCGTTAATACCTTAACCTTAACAAAACTCAAAGATTATGTATATCTTTAGTTATTCCATAATTTTGGAAATTTCATTTTAATATTATATTCAAGTGAGCAGTCAAAATAAAAATCAATCAATCAATCATCGAGATATCGAAATCCTTGATAAATTCAACATACTGATACCACTGGATCGTTGATACCAATTTTGCCCTGTTAGGAGGAAAGGGAAAATTTGCTTTCTGGCAAGATAAATTCAGTAAAAATATTTCCTCTAAAATTAATTTCAGCATATAATTCTATTGACTATAAATAAACAATTCATCTAAAATCATTTTGTCAGTTATTAAGACAACCAACTTCAACCAAAAGATAATTATGACAGATCTTTTATCTTAAAGCATTTTAATAAAATTTCTTATTGAAAATTTATGATCGCTCAACCATCCGTATCATCACGCATTGCAATTTTGAAGAAACTCACCTATATATTTACCCTTTCAATCATCATAATTACTCACATTACATACAATAAATGCGTGTTTGAAATCATAATCGAAACCGAAATATTTTCCTCAAAACAATTTCCACCTAAAGGCCTATTAAAGCGCTATATATACAATATGATTATCTCTTCCTCTCTCCGGGCATAGTTTCCAAAGGCATTTTCTGATGAGATAAAACAACGCGCATCCATCAACCAATTATTGTTTTCGCGAATTTCCATTGTTACCTAAGCCTCAAACCGCACAATGAAAGTTGTTTTTATGGTATGGTTACATGAGCATAGACCGAACACAATAATGAATACAATTCCACTGTTAGAAGTGCGCCATTTAGTCCATTGCTAGACATTGTGAAGAGAACTTCGGACGGTTAATTTTGTCTTAAATTAAATTCGTGCATGGTGGGCTTTTTTTGTTCATTTTACATCAAAACAGATGTGCGCTTTTTTCGTTTTTAATAAATAAAAAAAAAACAAAAACCGAAAACGAATTAATTAACTATGATCGGAAATCATTAGCGAAATTTTACTTTCAACTGTACCATTAATTAAGTTTTTTTTTTAATTGAATATCACAAAACATTAAGTCCACAAACAATACAGAGATGTGGTATTGATCTTCCATGGATAATATTCAGAGTTTTGAGACAATTTGGCGGAAATATGTTAGACAGGTATTATACTGACTGGTGGGTAATTAGATTTTTTTTTTTTTAATTTTATTTAAATTGTACTATCAAAAATTGTAAAGGAAGTATCATCTTGGCTAATTGTATGTGAGTTACCTACTTATCTATAGTTGGAATCAGTGAATTTTAATGTAGAAATAATTTAACATTTTATGTAACTGGGCATTGTTCTTTTACACAATTTATATATATACATATATAATAATCCTCAAGGCAAAGATACTAATAATAAATAAATTTTAATGATTTGGAGGAAGTTGCAAAATTTATTACAAATGTACTTCAAATAAATTAATTACAATCCATCAACAATAAATTGAAACTAATAAAAAATATTTTATCCAAAAACAAAGCAAAGAACCTTCCTAGAAACATATTTTTTTAAAAGTGTAATTCCACATCTAAAGATTAAATGTCGCGCAAAGTTAATTTTAACTCATACACAACTGAGCTAGAGTTCCGAAAGAAATGTGGTTTTTTTACAATTTTGAAGTCTTTGTTTGGAATTAGATTATGGCTTCTTTAAGTAATTGGACAACTGATTTTGTATAATATACAGATCTTATATAATTCCCTTTCAAAAGTATAACAGCTGGAGGGGACTCCATTTAGAAATATGTTGAAATGCACGTAAGATCTACTGAAGTGATCTACTAAAGTGACAGACCCTCGACACAAAAAACTCCAGTCCCAAAAGTATTAATACATTTCTTTAAAAAGAAAAAAAGGATTTTTGTTGTCTATTTTTGGTGGTCTTTTATGTAAAATTCAAATACACATAGTGAAAACATTCAGTTCCATATCATATTGTGATTAAATTATTAATTGGGATTTTTTAAAAATGAATCAAAAATTACGCTCACCTATAATTTTGTTTTTAACTAGTTTTCGTTAATTTGAAACGTCTGACATTACAGTATTTTAGCAATTTTTACTTCTGCTTCTTTCTTGTAACCCTAAAATGAAAAAAAAAAATTTCATAAAATTCTTAAAAATTATTTATTTATTTTTTAACTTAGGAATGTAATAAAAATTGTGTTCGTATTAGCACGAAATTGGAAAGATTGTGAACCCCTCATATATACCATATGGAGTATCCGAACAAAAATCATATCGCACATCAATTTTGTTCATTACAATTTTAATTAGTTTCAATCACTTTTGCATATGTAAATCTTTGATGACTAGTGGTTAGTCAATTTTTCTACCCGAACCGACCGCTATCAATCGTTTCATGCATGATGCATCAATAGTTATTGGATTTACATACTTTATACATTGATTGTAAAACATGCAAATATTTTTTAGCATGCAAACATTTTTTAGCATGGTCCATTTTACTTCTTGTTTCTCTTGATTAAATATTAGGAAACGAATTCCAAACCCAATCACGTACAATGTTCAGCGTACAAAGAAGATCCTTTCGAACAAAGTATAAGAATAATTGTTCTACATGATAGAGCACTTGAAAAGAAAAAAATGCTGATGCATTCTATGTTGGTTGCCAACGTAAAAAATCATAATTTACGATTGACAACAATGCATAAATTACGAAGCTCAACAAAGAGAAGCTTTTCGATACAAAATTGATATGAGGATTAACTCATACCATAACTTGTATTCGAGTTGTATAAGAAAAATTATATATATGAGTTAGCTACACAATAGAGAATAGACATTGCAAATCGTTTTTATAACAACATTAATGATATTAAATTATATCTGTTGTAGATTTTAAAACAAAGGCCAAATAACTGAACTATACTTTTACCAGATTAATCGGACACATTAATTTAAATTTCATGCTTTTTTTTCTTTTATAGTGCACTTTGAGTTGTCACTCGCTATTTGTTATAGAAATGTTTTGTGTCAACAAAAATGAAAGTACTTAGGTATTATCAAAATTAGATATGTACACTGTACAGTACAACAATAACAAAAAATTACCGGATCTTATATAATTTGTTAGCTAACTGTTGACATTCCATTTCGTACCTGAAACATTACCGCTTCCAAACAATTTTCTAATTCTAACTTGTCGTTCTTCCTTCATATGGTTTTTCTTATATAATTAATTTTAGTAGTGGCGGATAGACTAAAGCACCAAAGAATAAAACTACAATAAGAGACTGGGCTCCCATATATCAAGGCTTTTTAAAAATCATTTTTCCTCGTTTTCCCTTGAGGAGCGCCAATTATACAACTGGACCTTATGTCGGTGAATTCTCAATTTTCCTATGTATGTAACTTTACTTCCGATATATTGACAAACGAATGATCAGGTGTTCTGTAATTATTGGCTTACTGACTGAATGTACCAAATGCTGAGTCAAGCGACCCAGGTGACTTCTAAACCATTCGCTTTAAATGAATAATTTGAGATACGCTACAGCGTATAAAAAAAAGTTTAGTCACTGTGGACATTTCAGTCTAATTTTCAATTAATACCTGCCGTTTTTTATGTCCGTATATAGGAAAAAGATCTCTGAACTAGAATCCATTAAAACATTAAAATTAGCTTGTTTAGACGCACCATAAGATAGAAAGATTGTATTTCAACTAGAATTATTATAAATGAGTCACCTTAGTTCATATAATGAATGGCAGTACAAAATGCTATTAATTGAAACCTTATGGCCAGGCCACGCCATGATTAGTAAAAGTGAAAGGTTTGTAGTTGTTTCAATGTACATAAATGCATTGAACACGTGCGGACCATATAATTTTAATATCCACACGACCCAGTATTTATAAAATAAACAGCTGATTAATCGGTCTGTTTTTACAGTTGTTTTGTTTTTTGTTTTTTTTTTTACATCGACAAATATTTCCCCACATTACATTAGCTAATTTATTGTAATTATTTCAGTCAAATAAATGAAGATCATCAGAAAAATGGACGCTCAGACAAGCGTACATCAACAACAACAAGACCACATGCGGACTTAGTAAAATGGCAAGGAACACCTATTCGAACACCATTACTTCGATTGCCATCCGATCTTTCGTCACTGGCACTCGAATGTTTTGAGTGTATACTCAGGTATTGTGGTGATTTACCACCAGATCCTGAGTTAACCGAAGTCAAATGTGTATATACAGTTTTAATGGTAATTTATTATTATGATGAAATATGATGATAAATTGTTTCGTTTCCTTATTCTGGCCATTTTATATTTTAGCACTGCCACAAACATCTCACTCTTCGCGATGAAGTTTATTGTCAATTGATGAAGCAGACAACAGCAAATCGTTCTCAATGTGCTGATTCATCACAACGAGCCTGGCGACTACTTAGTGTGCTGGCCGCATACTTTGGATGTTCTGACGCTTTGAAACCATATTTATTGGAACATTTAACAGCAGCTGCCTCAGATCGTCGACGATCATGTCATGGAACAGCAGGAGTTTGTTTGACAAATCTACGAAAAACAGCTCGATGTGGTGGTAGAAAAAATGTTCCGAGCGTTGAAGAAGTAACAGCTGTTTCGGCGGGAAGGTATATACTGTTCTACTATTAAATTTTATTGATTTTAGATGTTAGTAATGAAATTTTCCACTTAGATCCGCTCGTCGTCAAATTTACCGATTACCAGGAGGTGCTGAACGTGTTGTAAACACGCGTTGCTCAACCGTCGTTGCCGATGTTATAGCCGAACTGTGTGCTCTGTTGGGCATTGATTCATCAACCGAACAACAAGAATTCTCTCTCTACTGCATCGTTCAGGGTGATGCTTTTACGATGCCATTAGCTGCAGATGAATACATTTTGGACGTAACCACTGAGCTGCTAAAATCCGGACAACCATTTTATCTGATATTCTGCAGATCAGTTTGGCATTTTCCATTGAGACGAGATCCAGCACCAACCCCATTATACATTGAAGTTTTATTCAATCAAGTAGCACCCGATTACCTTGAAGGTTTGCTATTGGAATTACCAAATGGTGGTGCACCAAATCCAGATGTTGTTCGTGATATGGCCCGAATAGCAGCGTTGCTTCATCGTGCGGCCGATTTAAATCATGTACCCGCAATGAAGGAAATTAAATTCTTATTGCCAAAACCAGCTCTTGGCATAAGAGAACTACGACCAGCTCAATGGGTAGCATTAGTTCAGTCAGCATGGCCATCGATTGCTAGTTTACTGCCGGGACAGGTGAAAGGTCAATTTTTAAATGTTCTATCATCATGGGCATTATTCGGAAGTAGTTTCTTTGCGGTAAAACGAGTATGGGCCGAAGATAGCCCAGTGGAAGAAACTAATCCAATGTGGCGAGAATTGATATTGGCACTCAATCGAAGAGGAATTTTATTTTTGGATCCGAATACACATGAAACGTTACAGCATTGGCCATTTATGGAAGTAATCTCAACACGAAAGGTACATTTGAAAACCGAAAACGTTCCGTTGTTTATGTTTGAACATTGTTTTTAGGTACGGTCAGAGGACGGAGCACTATTTCTTGATATGAAAGTTGGAAATTTAATGCAGCAGAGAGTTATTCGAGTTCAAACGGAACAGGCCCATGAGATATCTAGGCTTGTACGTCAGTACATAACAATGGCACAGGTGGGTCAGCAACGAGATAGACGCGATTAGCATAAGAAAGTACAGTGTTTTGTTTACATTAAAAAAAAATCGTAGAAAAGAAATTTAGAAAAATTCAAAATAGAGAGAGAGGGAGAGAAATATGCAGCAACAAATATATATTTTCTATTTATTCATATTTTTTATACATTTTTATTGTTAGCAATTGAGGAAAAATACATTTATCATATGAATATAAATAATAATTTTATTAACACAAAAAATGTGACGAGATGTATTTTGTACATTTTGTAGTTATATTTTTTTTAAATTTAAACTTAAATATATAGATAAAAATAAAATTTTCTATATGGTTTTAATTTAACAGAACTTGGCCACCCCTTTCCTTTAACAATTTCAGAAGTAATGTGATGCCCCGATCATTAGAGCAAAAACTTACATATCATTGAAGAAGTGAGCTTCCAAGTAATAAGATACTAATAAAATTGAGACCAATGGGTGTCAAGACTCAAGAGAGACAACCAATCTAGTCTCTAGTCCCGGCGATAGGGACTGCGCCCTTCCCCAACCAATCTCTTGCCCTCTCCGGCATATTTATCTACTTACGTTAAGTATTTAAATAAAAACGTTATCAACAAATTTTATAACTTTTACTCAAAAAATGTAATTTTTATTCACTTCTTGAGTTTAAGGTAAGACTTATCATTCAAAAATCCTATAAAAGGATAATATATTTTCTCGCGCCAAAAATAATGTGACGACAATAAAAAAAAAATTCAAATTGGTTACCTCATTGAAGACTTCTCAAACTCAATTCATCAAATATAATAGATATTATGTAAATCTACTTACTGCGAACTAATTGTAACATTAAAACATTAATTTTGGTTTCACTTCTTTCAATAAATTATAAAAATGCACCACAGAACAATTAAGACGAAAAAACTTTAAAATGTCCACCAAACGAGCCACTTCTTGGATACACTTGCCAGTTGCCACTTCTCCGTCAAATTTTCGTTAAGTTTTTTTTTTTTTTTGACATATTAGACATGTCCATATTTTTAACTTTGAATGGAAACCAAAACGTAAAGAATTCTTTCATTTAAAGTTCAGCGACATAAAAATGGCGACAAAAATGAATAGATGTCAAAAAAACGGCTTCAATAGAGTCTTCATCGGCTCATATGCAGCCGTTGACATTAAATTTGAATAGCGTGTTTAAATATTAACAGCTGGATTTCAAACGGTTCTCATAATTTTACACAAAACTGCCAATTTACATCAATATTTTTTTAATTATTTTATCTTATTATCGTTTGTGTGATTCGTCTTAAGTTATTTTATAATGAGTTCTGTTCGTCCCGATGATAAAGCTACCGATATTCCGGAGGTTTTGTGCGATACAAAAAACAATATCAACTACAAGAGGTTAAGATTCTTTGGCAAGGTAATTGACTGACAAAATGATTGTAATTTTATTGTCTTAAATCATTTAGGTAGTTTAATTGATGCATTTTTATGTTATTGCTTGATGTTGTATTCAGAAAATGCAACGATATTTCTTCTTAAAGTGACCGTTGGTTGTTTTTGTTAGTGGAGCACCTATTTTCAAAAAAAAAAAAAAAAAAATTTCGCTTTGTATAACTAGACGACCTTTAATAATATTCAAATTTAAAAATATTGTTTTGTTTTAAAGAAACATTTTAACATGAAAATGCTGCCAAATAAAGCCTACTGTAAGAATAATTTGTTAAAGGACAATCCTCAGTTCTCAAAAGAAATGCGATGAGCCACGCCATATTGAATTTTTGCTTTTGATTGATTAATTCAATAACTCTGCTGATTTGTATTGGGGGGGCATACGCCAATTTTAAACTGCCCTTACAAAAACAATTCAATACAATTTGTCATATTTCAGATATCTTAAAATTTTTTATTTAATTTTCTTAGACATTTCAAAAATCAACTCATTTCTTTGGAGGTTATTCATGATTGTTTCTCGATATTAATTTTTCAATAAAATCTTGCACTGCATTTGTATAACGATATGTATAAGAATCCCATGAATTCCGGTGACATTAATATTAGGGCTTCGATATTCTGTTAATTTATTTATAATTCTATTATTGGTAAAAAAGGTGTTGTCAGACCTTCATATACTGGATGACACAAATACTGGATGACACATGTCAAGTCTACCAAATTCCACAACAGATCATTTTAATTTTTTCTTTGTTTTCTCACATTTTTAGATTTTTGGCCTTCTGTCACTGGATTTAGCAGTCTTGGAAAAAATATTAAAATAAAAGATAGAATAATAAAAGTCACCATTAAAAATAAATTTCAGATATGTATTTTGAAGAATCTCCAACCCACCCTAAAATGGATGGGTTAATGATAA
Source organism: Platyura marginata (assembly GCA_026745375.1). Taxonomy (NCBI): domain Eukaryota; kingdom Metazoa; phylum Arthropoda; class Insecta; order Diptera; family Keroplatidae; genus Platyura; species Platyura marginata. Next base: position 32,368 of record JANSTT010023069.1, on the reverse strand, counting down.
CATATTGCCAATTATGTTGACCACTGGTCACTTTTATTTGCCAGACAAATCAAATATCTAGTCAAATATTCAATAGCGCAGATGGTTCAATATTTTAACCTAGTCGTCGTCGTTGTTGTTGTTGTAACAGCTGTGTTTCGGTTATTAGCTTCCCAGGTCGAGAAAAGTAGCCAACGCAAGCGAGTTTGTCCAAATATATTCCACCGTCAACTATGTAGGTTACTGAGTGCATCTAAAAAGATGCAAACCTAGTTGTTCGTGGTACTATGCTATTGAATATCTTACTTTTAAAATAATGTCGAATCGCCTTACTCCTCTCCATTAACTTCCTTGCCATCATATTTTTCTAGATAGTCGAACTTTATTGTTTCTGTCAATATATTGAACTAAAATACCCGAAACTAGACATTAACCGCTAATCGTACAAGATTGTGACTCTGAGTCTTTATCTTGGTACATTTTAAATTCTTTTATAATAATTGATTGATAGTAAATTTCTCACTAAGCGATGATAATATTTAATTTCCAAATGTCATTTGTCATTGACATAATCTCACCACTTTGTATCGTGGTGAGTTTTTATCGCCATTACTCTTCTCGTTTTCACTTTCAAACTTGCACAAGCACTAATTGCAATCTCCTAATTAATGGACATGGCAAATAGAGGGGAAAGAAGTTTGCGGTAGAAATGTCTTTGGTTCAAATTTCTGATTTTGCCTACTAAAACTAGCCTCTATTTTCTATCCGATCAGGATCGATTGATGGATGCGGGGGGGATAGTATCGGGGCAATGACCTATATTACAGCCAAAGTGATGTTTACAAAAAATAGGCTATGGCACACAATGTTGTCATTGCACTATGTGATGCACGATGCAAACCAGTTTACCAACAGTCAAGTGATGCCACACGTAATCCTCTTGCATTGGTTGTTTCTTTTATATATTTACGTGAAGCTTTGCGTGTGCGAGAGAATTTCAATTTGTTTTCGTTGTGTAAAACGACACAGCTGTGTACGTCTTCCCTAAAAAACAGGTTTTCGGCGTCTTCCCTAAAAAACCGGTGTGCCATGGCCGAAGTGTAACGGAATACTACGATGCCAATAGCACAACCTACTATTACTATATAGTAGTAAAAATTTAAATTTGAATTTGGTTATCAATGCATAAGTGGGGTTGGCCTTGAAATCCCCAAAATCAAAATGCGCAAATTTAAAATCCCCAAACTCAAAATCTCCAAACACAAATTTGTTTAAACGAAGTTTTGGTAGAATTAAAAATCGCGTGAGCCCGAATAAATTAACACTGAAAACACGCAGGAAAATTATTTTTCATAATTGGTCATCTTGTATTTTAATTTATCACGGTGGCAGTTATTTGTCCCTATGTACATATTATATAATTATGTCTTGACAGATTAAATCTAACTAGCTATTCAAAATGTTTTCAGGGTGGCTTTGCAAAATGTTACGAAATCGTTGAATTGAAAACGAGCCGGATATATGCCGGCAAAATTGTATCGAAAAAATTGATGATGAAGCACAATCAAAAGGAAAAGATGACCCAAGAAATTAAGATTCATCAATCACTGAATCACAAGAATATTGTCGGTTTTTGCAGTTTTTTCGATGATATCGCAAATGTGTACATTGTGCTGGAATTGTGCAAAAAGCGATCGATGATGGAATTGCATAAGCGCCGTCGTGTCATAACCGACTATGAAACGAGATTTTTTATTTATCAAATATTGGAAGGGGTCAAATATCTGCATGATAATCGGATCATTCATCGAGATTTGAAATTGGGCAATTTATTTTTGAACGATACGCTTAATGTTAAGATCGGTGATTTTGGTTTGGCAACCCGTATCGAATTTGAGGGTGAACGCAAAAAGACACTGTGTGGTACACCCAATTATATAGCACCGGAAATACTGACCAAAAAAGGTCATTCGTTTGAGGTTGATATATGGTCAATTGGATGTGTTATGTATACGCTGCTGGTTGGCCAACCACCATTTGAGACAAAGAGTCTCAAGGATACATATTCGAGAATACGAAAATGTGACTATAAGTAAGAATGGAAAAGAATAGGAGGCGATATTTTGTTCAATTATTAATTATTTTTTTCTTGCAATTTTAGGTTGCCACAAACTCTACGGAAAAATGCGGCCGATATGATAATAGCCATGTTACAATCTGATCCAGAGAAACGGCCATCGATTTCAAAATTATTTAAATTTGATTTTTTGAATTTAAACTATGTGCCAGATAAACTGCCCAGTTCATGTTTAACGATGGCTCCACGAGAGGATCAACTTGAAGGTGGTGTTCGGGATGTTGGTCTGAATCGTAAACCGCTGTTAGAAATTAATGAAAATTTAGGTATAGAGAATTTTTGGTCAAGTACTTCGTATAAAATGACCACCAATCGATTTATTTGAATTTTAGATGATCGGGCTGGAATCACATTTCTGCGTAAAAATCTACACGATCAAATAACTGCAGCTGGATCAATGCCGAAAAATAACTTGGAATACAAATATGATATTGAAAATTTGTTTAGTCAGCTTACACAATTGCTCAATGATAAGGTAGTAGCAGTAACCATACCAGTGACCATAATATAAAGAAACATTTTTAAATAATTTTCCAGCCAAGTCGATATATTGCTAGCAATGCAGATGAAAATACCGATCCAGCAGCACAGCCACTATTTTGGATTTCTAAATGGGTTGATTATAGTGACAAATATGGTTTTGGTTATCAATTATGCGATGAAGGGATGGGCGTTATGTTCAATGATACAACCAAATTAATTATGCTGCCCAATGCAATGTATGTGTTTGCAGGAATTTTTTCGATTCTCTTTTTTGTTTCTGAATAATGATGATTGCCTCCAAAAATACATGCGTGCTGCCCTGTCCTTTAACGCCCTATGTGGGGCATCATATAGCTACAATGAATTGTTGCCACGCATCTCGGTCGGTTGCTAATGTTCCAATTTTGCTTCATTGTTTGCCAGCGCCTTCGCATCGTTCCTTGTCTAAGTGTTTCTTGACCTTCCTGGTCTGGAGTTGCCTTGAGAATTCCAAAAGAAAATCTTACGAGTCGGTATCTCATTTCTGCGTGCAGGACATGACCTAACCACGACTATCGCCTTTTTCTTAATTGAATCTCGATGGGTATCTTTCTAGTTAGGCGCCATAATTCTATATTTGAGATTATTTCTGGCCAAAATATCCTTAGATCCCGTCAATAAATGTTGGAAATTAACACTTCTTGCTCTTCTATTTGGTTTTTTTTTGTTTTGTTTCTAATTTCGGTAATTTAGTGGGACATCGCTGATTAAGAGAATTATTTGGAGTCAATATGTTCGTTTAGTGGAAACTGAAGACCAAAAAAAACATAAACAAAAAAGGACCTACATATTGCTTCATTTTGGTCATCCTTGCACTAAAACTGGTCATTTCTCGAATAAAATTACTCCTACCTCTTTAGATTTGAATTGCCAAGAATTAAACATTTTTAAAATTCTCTTAAAGTGTGTGTGTGTGTGTATGTATGTATGTATGTATGTATGTAGTATATGTTCTAATAAAAACTACATCACTTAGATTCGAGACAGAACAAGAACACAATTATTGATCTTCGATAATTTTTCTTTCCAGAAACGTTCACTTCATCGATAAAGATGGCAATGAAAAATACGTAACCGCATCTGATTATCCAAAAAATTTAGATAAAAAAATGAAACTTCTCTCCTACTTTAAACGTTACATGACTGAACATTTAGTAAAGGCTGGCAGTTCGGCTGTTGTCGAATCGGATGTCCTATCCCGGATACCACATTTACATACCTGGTTTAGGACAACATGTGCGGTTGTTATGCATTTAACTAATGGATCTGTACAGGTAAATTGAAAATTGTACAATTTCTGGTTGTTTTTATTTTTGGAAATAATTTTTTTTTTTTGTTTTTTTTTTTTAGTTAAACTTTTCAGATCATATGAAAATTATTTTATGCCCTCGAATGGGTGCTGTCACCTATATAGACAGCGATAAAAATTTCCGAACATATAGATTCTCATCATTATCACAAGTTGGTGTATCGAATGATCTCTATCAGAAATTACGTTATGCCCATGAAAAACTTAAGAAATTATTAGAGAAACTATCGTAACTTAATTTATATATAAAAAATATATTTTTAAACGTCATTTTTAATGTGTAAGAGTAGAATTTTAATCATATTTTTTGTAATAATTTTATAGACCTATAGAGCCGCCGCAAGCAATAAGTAATTGTCGTAAAATTGGCAGACAGAAGAATTTGTAAAATAAAAACAATTTCAAACGCTTTTTCCGATGACAATAAAGAAATGATATAAAAGAAAAGAGTGAAAGAGAAGAGAAGAGAAGAGATTTTGTCTGTAAACGAACGCATTTCTTATTTTAGTAATTTTTTTTGTATTTTCTTTTGTTTCTTTTTGTAGTAATTTTTGTATTAATCTTTGTATTCTATTGATAGTAAAATGTTATTTTATTTTAATCCGTCGGTTTTGTTTTTTTTTTTTTTTCTTTGGCTTAGATCATCTCTAATTCTTGCGATTCCGTTTCAAAAAGATCCTTTAACTGTATAGAGAGTTTCTGTTGAGAACAAATTGTATTGGTCAAAATTTTAGAAAAATGTTATTAAAATTTGGTCACATAGTATTTCCTCCTTAGGTTTAAGCAAAAATATGATAATAATTTTAAGGAAAAAAATTTTGTACGCAAATTTTTTGTTCTAAAAATACATTTCCTATTTGTTCCGAATCAGTTTTTAATGTTTAAGTATTGCGCTCATACTGTTGAATACCAGCCGTTAAAAATATTGGCGAAGGGATATTTTTCTGGTTTCTTTTGTTTGATTGGTTTTCACTGAATACGGGTAGGCCTCCTACAACGCATTAAATCAAACAAAATGTCGCGTTGTAGAAGATTTTTTTTTCAAATGGCTGCTAATGCCATTTTTTAAGCTATGCGCAAGCGCTGAACATTCGTAAAAAAAGATACCGCGCGTTACAGGAAAAATGTGCTCAACTTTATAGGAGGCCTACCTGTCTTCCACAATTATTTTATGTGAAAGTCCAAAAAGTTGTTTTAATCCAAATATTTAGTCAACGCCTGGTAGTATACCCCGATGTTTGGCTGCCCAAGAACAAATTATCTGACCGACGACCAAAAAATGAGGTCATTTAATTGTCAGGTCTCGGTCGTCTTCGTTGGTTCTGGTTTCAGGCAATACAAAAAGCTTGTCTTGAGATAAGGTGTACCGTGTACGTGATAGATAAATAGTCCTTGAAGAGTCTTGTTTTATGGTTCCAGTCAGTGTGTATACCCCTAAAATCGGCTACAAAAAGGAACTTCATTCAATCATTCATACAGTGCAATCGATCCTTTCAAACTCAAAAACTGAATCTCACAACATCCTTTTACTCTCTTCCAAACTCCCACAATCAGTATCGGTTTCAATATATCAAGAATCCAAAATATTAATCAGAAGCTCAAAGAGCCCATTGTATCTCCTTATAAAAACCAGAATGTCATTAAGGTCAAATATGTGAAGTTTCAAAGCAGGATACTCCTCTAGAATATAGGATGCCGTCTCATTGTTCTAGCAGCCGGAGTCATAGATAGGGTCAGTTAGGATTTCAATTTTAAAAGGGTTACGTTAGGCATCGACAGGATTTTAGCCAAGGATTTTTAGAATATAGAAAACTGGCTCTGAATCTTGAGTCAGACATTGCCAGTATGATAGAAAATGTCCGGAATATTAACAAAAGACTAAAACTGACCTAAAATGAATATTTTCAAAATAAATTTTACAACTTAACACGAATGAAGGATAATTCAAAACAATTTGGTGTTGATCGATAAACTTCTGAAAATAGTCCCGTAATCCAGGTACAGAGATTTTGTAGGCATTCATAATTCACCTGCGCAATAACACTGCCACAATGTATTGTATGTTGATGGGAATCAAAAAGTGTTATCTAAAATGTAAAATCATAAATGCGCAATCACAGACTTATTCGAATCATTGCAGTACCATTGACGGATTTGTTTGCAAAACCAGCAACAGTGATCGGCCATCGGCAATAAAAACGACAAAAAAATATTGAAAATTTTGTGTGGCATTGATATTGAACCAATTTTGTAGTCCTTTTAGTACAGCATTGTACAGATTTTTCTCCAAATTTCCGATGGTCAGAACAGAATCCTACATAGAAAATGGGACGATACAAATTCATCATTACTTGGCTATAACTTCAAAGCTTCATACCCATTCTTCAATATTGATTAAGTGATCCTTGCCGGCTTCCATTGCTTCGGGAATATTTAAATTTAGATCTTTTAGTTGACCAGTTGAATACAATTTTTTGTAAATTTGATTACCCAAAATGATGCACTCGGCAAATGTTTCAATAATACCAATTGGTAAATTCATTCCTATTGCTTCCATCTAAATGATCCGATTACATTTGAGATTGAGACACAAAAGAGACCAAAAATCATCATTTATTCATTTTACCTTTAGATTCTTTGTTGCAATCTTTGATGCTGTCAAAAGTGTAATCAATGTGCACGCATTGGAATGCATTGCCTGATCTCCGTACAGAGTTTGGGAAAAACGTTGTTCAAACCACCAAATCGATACATTGTTCAAGCGTTCAAAATCATATGTGGGCAAGAATGGAAGTTGAACCTGGTTTGAGTAGTACGGGAATGCCATTGAGATCAAAAAGATGAAGTTTTTTTTTTTTTTTATTTGGAACACGAATTTTTATGAATTTCTTGAAAAATCATTTTAAAAGTGGTTACTCTGTCAACGAATATTTTCTTAGCGCTCTCGATTGATTTAAGCTTAGCATATTTTTTTTTTTAATATTATTTATGGAAGTAGAATCCATTGGTCAAGCACGAAAAATCTTTCATTTCATCATTAGTAACCCACTTCAGATTTTTTTTTTGACAAAAGTGAACATTAGATAAATCTGTCTCCGAATATTAATTTTAATTGTACGTTAGAGAAGTTAAGTTAATCAATGGCGTAATAGTGGCGCTTATCGAGTTAGTGTACTGATAATAAAATGGCGCTAAAGCGGAACCTAGAGATTCTCTTTAGCTCATGAATAGGAATCAATTTTTCTATGATCTCTTATTGTTGGCCTTTTTTCAAATTGGAATCGGAAATTTTTACGTTCAACTATGGAAGTGATTCGAAGGTCAAGCAGTCGGTCCCGTTATATGCAAAATAAGATCACACATATAACGTATCTATGGTCACAAAACATCGAGCTCCCAAAGATGGTTGGTTCTACGTGCACACGTACGTTCCAGAGGCAATGCCCCAACCAAAGACCATTTAATCCTCGGCATTACTCAAAAATCGTGACCCTTTGAGTCATTTAGCCGTTACAACAACAACGTTAAGGTATGGAGAAAAAAATTAATATTAGAGGTTGTTCAATTATATTTTTTTTAGGAATTGGAACTTTTTAGGTCCACATTACACAACTATGGAGGGTAAAATTAGTATTGGAGGTTGTTCAATTATTTTTTTATTTTTTTTTTTTTACAACAACCGACTATGTTGGCCATTTTGAAAAATAATCTCCGCTATGGGGGATGTTTTTTTTTTGTTGTAATGATTTTCGTCTAATAAAATCAATTTCGGTACAATAAAGTAATTACAAAAAATTAAAGATTTTCACTTTATAATTTTAGAATCGAATTCTACAATAGTTCGGTGACCTCACTTCCGAAATTATAAATACAAATTCAATTTTCGAAACTTATGTTATATTTTGAGTGATCATCATCATCATCATCATCATCATCATAATATAGTGTTGTACATTTCTTAATCAATTTTAATTATATTTATAGAAATTGTGATTAAAAATTTTTGACTATTTTTTCTTAAATTTTAACTACACAACAAAAATGTATCCGAAATTATGTCATTTTGATGGGGTCGTCAATCGAATTGATGGAGAATTCTTATAATAGAAAAAGAATAGAAGAAAAAAAACGAGAAATTTCAAATATTTAACAAACAAAACAAAACAGAAATGTATTTCTTGTGAAGTCGTCAACTAGAATATATTTGTGTATGTTGTATATATATATACTATATATATATATATATGTGTGTATAGAATCTATATATTATGTAATATACGAAAACATACCTTTTAATTTTTCTCTATACTCAATTTTAGATTAATAATAATAATAATAATAATCATAATAATAATAATAATTAATTAATAATAATAGTAAAGTTCATCTATACAAAATATTAATTTAAGCAATCATCGGTCTTCGATTTTATATTTATATAATTTATTAATAGAAATTTACAATCTAGATTCGAGCGATCTAGAATATACAACCAATTTTCAACTTTCTTTTTCTTTTTTGTTTATATTTTTGTTGTTGTTTTTTGTTTTCAATAGATCTTTAGTGAGCGTTTGGTTAGCCGTAATACACATTGGTACTGTTACTGCTATTATGAGATTGATGGTAGTTGGATGAAATTTTGGTTGTTTGAAAATAGTTTGTATGACACCATTCAACGAAATCATCAATTAGAACCGGCCATGCACCTTCCGCATCATAATTTGTCATATTTTCATCAATATGTGAGGCAAAATCGAGTAGCAAATTCCATGTATCTTTTGGAATTGATCGTTTATGATTTTCCTAGAAGAAAATTGATTTCGTATTTTTTGTTGGCATTATGTATATATTTTAGGATTGATAAAGAATGAAAATCGATCTCAATCTCACTTAAAATACTTTGTCTTAAGCTTAAGTTTTAATTAGACTAGATCCTTCAGACTAATGAGATGGATAGTTCAAAATAAGTCTCTTGGTTAGAGTGGCTACATTTTAGCCAACATTAATAAATATGTGTATGGGAGGAGGAAGGAGAGAAGAGGTAATGGAGATGTAGGAATTAAAAATAGTAGCAATAAATAAAAAAAACAAAAATTACTAAAGGTTCCTATAGTGCCCGTCCTAAATTCAATCGTAATTGGGAAAAAGCCATCCAGCGAGAGAAAAATGGTAAAAATAGAATGGAATCTACAAATCACTTAACTTCATTTTATATACAGAGAATAATTGTCAATTAATTAATGATATCGTTTGACTACCACATAAACACGAACATAATAATAATAAAAAAAAGAATAAACTTACCGTTAAAAATTTACACCATAAATCCAAAAATTTGAATCGTCCCTGCATTACAATATTCCAATAGGCAATTGCCATATCCAGATCCAAACCTTTTTGTCCCTGTTCTTTTGCATAATTAAATGTAAATTGATAGAAATCCTTAAATTTTGTCGTATCAACCAAATCATTTTCTAGAACAGGTAGTTTTGCATTTAATTTATCTATACTATCTACGCCTAAATCAATGAATCCATTTATAAATTCATCTTTTGTAAATTCACATTGGGTTTCCGCTTTGAATTTCCACGCAATAATTAGAACTAATTTCGATTCAGGACTAAGACGTAGATCGTCCAAAAATCGTACTACACCATCGGAATTGATTTTATTTGGATCGGATGGATCTCTGTAGCTATTGAACAGTAATTCGACCTTTTTTCGATCTAATTCACGATAATAAAGTTCTGGCGATTGGAAATAATTGTCACAGGCCAAATCCAGTTTCCATTCATTGTGTGTTAGACAAAAAATTGCCGTTTGTTCACCAGTTTGTGTTAGAGAAATAAACTTTTTTACTTTGTCTTTTTGACCGGCTTTTAATTTATTCTGAAATGGTAAAGGAAAAAATCTTAGATGAATTTTGGAATGAAAATGATCAAAATATATTATGCGTCGATCAATGGTACGATGACAAAAACAAAAACAGTCAATCTTTACCATCAATAATCGACTTATTCGTTTAAATTTATTGCGCCTGAGCATCGACTAATGAATAATAAATTATTACCATCGTTTTTTGTTTTTGAATTTATTTATTTCCATGAAATTTTTCAAAAAAATACTAATCACTTGACAAAAAAAACTGCACTCTATTTGACAGCTTGTTATGTGACGACAACTCTCCACTCTCCACATGAATAATACGCTCTACAATTATTGGATATGTTCGTTAACATACGGCTACATTGAGTTCTGTAATTTTTTGGACAAAATAACCTTAGCCTCAACTTTTGCATATAGCGACACAGCTCGCGCTTCATTGAAAATGGTTTTATTTAAATATATTAAAAAGATGTCAATTCCACCTTTGTACATTTTATTATTGAAAAAGTACTACAACTGCCGTTACCGAAATTGGAAATTGCCTTCATTCTCGTTTTTGTGAGGTGGAGACTTCCGTCCTTTATATATTTTGGTAATGTCTCCACAATCAGCCATTTAAGTCCGTGATTTTGTACTGTCGAATAGCTTTTGGTATGTATTAATTTTTATCTTTAAATATCCACTTAATTTAATCCAATCAAACTGTTTTTAATTAAAAATTGATTATTCTATTCACTTTTCTTGCTATAAATCAAAATATTTTGAAAGATTTTTATTAAATTATTAATAAATTGTGGTTATGTTTTGATTTTTTTTTTTGAGAAATTCACGATTCTTTTCCTTTTTTTCAGTTCTTAAATTCTTAACACGTTTCACGATGGTTAGGGAGAACAAAGCTGCGTGGAAAGCTAGCTACTTCGTTAAAGTAGTCGTAAGTATCGAATTTTATTTTATTTTCGAAAACTAAGAAAAATGCGTTTATGATGATAAACTTGACCTGTCTAAATGTGATCCATCAAGGCATTAGAGCTAGTAATAGCAGAACCTACTAGTGTCTGGATTATATTTGTTGTCAATTTTCCCATTTGGGATGTCTGACGGACATAAAAAATGATTTTTATCAACCATTTTGAGTACCATCATTTAATTTGGCATCTTTTTGATTCACAGCAACTTCTTGATGAATATCCAAAATGTTTTATTGTCGGTGCTGACAACGTTGGTTCCAGACAAATGCAGACCATTCGTTCGTCCCTCCGTGGTATTGGCATTGTGTTGATGGGAAAGAATACTATGATGCGTAAAGCCATTCGGGGACATTTGGAAATCAACGCCCAACTTGAAAAACTATTGCCTCACATCAAAGGCAATGTTGGATTTGTGTTTACCAAAGGTGATTTGGGAGAAATCCGTGAAAAACTAACGGAAAGTAAAGTACGAGCTCCAGCTCGTGCGGGCGCTATAGCTCCGTTACATGTTATCATCCCAGCACAGAATACAGGTTTGGGACCCGAAAAGACATCTTTCTTCCAGGCATTGTCTATACCAACCAAAATTTCAAAGGGAACAATTGAAATCATCAACGACGTTCCCATTTTGAAGCCAGGCGATAAAGTTGGAGCTTCAGAAGCTACACTTCTGAACATGTTGAACATTTCCCCATTCTCATATGGTCTCCAAATTGAGCAAGTCTACGATTCCGGTTCAATCTTTTCACCAGAAATATTGGACATCAAACCGGAAGATTTACGTGAGAAATTCCAAGCGGGCGTTGCCAATTTGGCGGCTGTTTGTTTGGAAATTGGTTATCCAACTGTTGCCTCGGTACCACACAGTATCGTCAATGGATTCAAGAACTTATTGGCCATCGCCCTTACCACCGATGTTGAATTCAAGGAGGCAGCCAAATTCTTGGCTTAAGCAAAAGAAAATGCATTTTTTACCGTGTGATTTTTTTATTGGAATATTCTTTGATTGTGAATAATCGTCGGGCTCTGGACACGGTTCCCAATGGCGAGTTACATATTTGAGAATATTCTGTTAATTTTATCGAAACGAACAATGTGCGTTGCATTATTTTTGAATAAAGTCTGAAATAATGGAATTTTATGAGTTTTTTTTTTGTCTCAGGAATCTTCCAGTACATTCCGCTCTATTTCAGACATTTTTGCATTTCAGATTTTAGTGGACAATTGGAAGGAACATTTGTGTACACTTCTAGAATTCCATTTCTTGCAGCATCATTTGCAGGCATACGACAAGGTTCGATTGGTCAGTACTAGAACCCCAATGTTTTTCAATATTTAGTAACCAATAGCCTGTATTTTGTATTGTCTGCTGTCTTAACTCTCTTTTCATATGTCTGAAAGAGACGTCACTGATCCCAAGTCTTTTTTGTGTGCCAGCCGCACGGTCAATCCTATATAATCGGTCAGGAATAGTTTTATTTTCCCTGCAGGAATTCTCAGAATAAATTTGCCCACTTAATTATTGCTTTGATTATACGTAAAAAATCATTTTTGGCTGTAGTTAATAGTGAGGAATATTGATTTCAATTAAATGGTGGGGGATAAATTAATAATCGGACTTTGTCTTTGAAAAAGGGTGTAGATATAATTTGGAATCTATAACAAGCTTTAAACCATTTCCATGTCATCTTTTTTTTCTATATTCAATTTCTGATCATTTTCTGGTTAAGGAAGCCGTCTCTGTTCTCCCTTCGAAGTTCTCTAAAAAAAATTACGACCAGCTAATAAAGATTTGAATAGATTTGGACAGAAAATTAAATTAAAATTGATGTGTCATGACTTCCTACGAATCCTATAGTAGGCATTGGTCAGCAGATCCATGTTCTTAACGAAAAACTACTAAGGGAGACCCAGACCAAGCAATATTGTATAAGAAGGCAAATTAACTAATTTCCTCTTTAGGCTTCTTTGAACATTCTCTTCCGATGTTATTGTAAATGAATATTTTCGATTGTTGCGCTGGATTAGCCTGAAATCTTCTCATCCATCATCACAGTTCCAAATATTTTTATACTTACGAAACGTAATTCGACTCAAGGCATTTTGTGGATGTTGTGATTGTACTTGAAGATTAGTTACGGACTCCTAGGAAGCGTCTAACCGTACAATTAGTAGATTTCTTTGATGGATAGGTTAGGTTAGGGTGGTGGTCCTTATTGCACCCAGCAGAGACCACTTTTTCGGGTCCATAGCTATTCCACGTTTACTATAACTCTGTTAAAATTTTATCTCAATTGACATGACAATCTCTTTTTGTGAGGAACAACCGAAACACTTGATGTGTTTCCATTTCTGGAAACCTTAGAAATGCTCGATATTCCATAGCCACTCTTTAAGCATTACCATTCTGTTTTTAAGTGCAATCCAACCACCCGGCCTCAGATTTACATCAACAAGCCAGAGAAAAACACATCATGTTTCACTCCCCTAGTCGATCTTGAACAAGGGACCTCAGGCTCCAAAGGCAACCAACTCATTAAACTGAGCCATTTGATGGATAATAAATGAAAAAAAAAATTCTCCCTTAGAATTATAATTTATTTATTTCGGTTGCATACATTTGTATTTCCCTTATAACAACATAAATGAAATTAAAATTAAAAAAATGAAGCAAAAAAAATTAATAATTATAAAATGCAATTAGCAGAATGTACAAGTGTTGGTAAGTTAAAGCAATAACAACAACAAAAATATAAATTATTTCAACGGCAATTGATCGATCCAATACTCTACTAAATTGTATCGGAACTTCTCTGTAACATAAAATTAATTTCCAAAAAAATATATATTTTCACTGCTCTCTCTCTCTCTCTCTAGCTCTCTTTTTCTGTTTGCGTAAATAAATGCCTAACCGAATGTTGCGTGTATTCAAAATAAAAATTAATTTACAAAAAAAAAAAAAAGAAGACAAAAATCAAATAAATATTGGAGCATCATCAATTTGCATAATTTTATGAATAAAAATGTAGGAGGGGATAATCACTTGTCGTCTAATCAATACTTTCTTTTCTAATAGTTTTTTTTTTCTTTTTAAATTGAGTTGAAATCGAAAACATATCGAACGCCATTTTGTTTGTTTCTTCTTGCATCACGCGCACGATTTCATTATACTTTAATAAATAACATTAATTATTGATAAAATTGACTGGGCGATGGGCAACAAATCAATTGTTTATTGTTGTTTCTCCAATTTTGCCCGAAGCGATGCTGGCATCTCTGGTGGTGGTGGTCGTGGCATTGCAAATGCAACTTTAACACCATCATAAATGAACCATTGAAGTGCGGTCAATGTACCGATCATAATGATACGTGGCACCAGACCGTGCCACATGCCGAAGAAACCAAGATTTTTGGCAACAGTAAACGCTGACGATCCCTTCGCTTGATTCAATTTCGATACAACAACATCAGCCGGATGAGAAACGATTGCACAGAAAACGCCGGCAATATATCCGGCCGCAAATGTAACGACCAATTGTTCGGATTTACTACAATCGGAACGTGGTTTTGGTACAACATGCCTGGATGGGAACAAAAAAATGTTTTAGTGAATGAGTCTAGAAAAATATCACAAAAAATCCATCTTACTTGTACAGAAGTTCCACAGTTCGTTCGAAGCATGCAAACTTCATCATTGTATAGGGAATTTGACGCATCCATAGTGGTACAATGCCTTTGTAGAAGGCATTTATACCTTCATCTTTGTACATTTTTGGTGCTGCTTCACGTAGGGTGTTCGCAAAACCGGGAGTAGTTTGGATTTTTACTTTGGCCGCTTCCATTGGTGCCAATGCAATGTCCGCAAAGAATTCGGCCGATGCTGATGAGGCCAAATATAATGTGGTACGATAGAGGAAAGCATTTTCTTCGCCAATCACATCCGTGTAGAGAACTTTGAAGTATTCATACAGACCGAACTTGAATAGACCCTGAAATATCAGACCGTTAGCTGTTTTTGGGGACAACATTGTACGACTGGCATGACTTGATTAACACACACATTAACATAATAATTATGATTTGGAAGCCATAGGAAAGATGATATTTTTTTTTTGGCTAAACTCACATTGAATAATTCTAATGATCCAGATGGTCCCAAAAACTAAGGGATAAAGAAAATCCGATAAACCCATTCAGATTGCACAATAAATTACGTCTTTTTTAGGAAACCTTTATTGACATCTCCTCGTAGATTTGTATTGAGATTAGTCAGGACATTGAGCCAGTCACTCCAGAATTCTAAACGCCCATTCGTTATAAACCAAGTCCTAATCAATTTGCTCTGAAAATCTTGAAAATTAGGAGCAATTGTATGACGAGTATGGAAGGCTTTGTGAGTTCTTTATTCTTTAAAAACATTAAGGAAGTGATCAGGCAATTTTTCACAAGAGCTGCAAGTGTACTGTAATCAGTTCGGAAAATGGATTCGAATTCTTTCAGCTCATCCAGTTTTTGGATAACTTGGTTGAAAATAACTGCCATTTTTTATCCTCATTGATAGAGAATAGGACAAGTGTGTTCACAAATGTTGTAAAAACGTATGAGAAATTATGTTGCTTTGATTGCCTGATTGTTATGAAACTCAGTCCGAATAAGAGTAGGTCATGGGACGAACATGAATTCCATTCCCATTCTGACAAAATGAATCAGTGGTAGAGGTATTGGCTTTGGAACGGAAGGCCGCAGGTTCGATCCCTGTCTGAGAGTAAAATATTTAAAATGTTTTTCTTTCTTATGAAGTTTGAGCTTTGGGTCGGATTCCACTTAAAACTGTAGGACATCATTACAGAGAATAAAAATTGTCGATACACAACAAAGGAAACATTTCAAATGTTAGAAAAAAACATCTGAAGTATGAGAATTTGTCGAATTTTCAAATGAAATGATGTAAAAGTTCTAAGCTAAAGGCCCCCTCCACTGGCTGCACTAAGAAAGCTCTATCAAAACGGTATTAAAACTACTATATTTGCATCAACATAATTATGAAAAAAAAGCGACAGACAGAAAAGCAAATAAACAAACAAATCTCTCAGATAGTCTTGAATAAATAAATAAATATTATCTCAAGACATTGAAATATTCTTCAGCAAAAATCGACTATTGTCAAGTAATTAGCGTGCACCACATTGGAGTTTTTACTGGTGCAAATTACTTGTGTAACTCACGCGCTCAGAGATAACAAAAAAAAACATTTTAAAATCCCATTATTGTTTGATAACGTCATACACAGACACAATACGAAAATAAACAATAAAAATTATGGTGAGGACTTCACACATTCATCACGTGTAAAATGTGAATTTTGATAAAATGGCAATAAATGATGAAATATCCAAAAAATTCAGCCACCGTGTTTTTAAACTAAAATTACCTGAGCCGAATAACCGAAAGCTGTTGGTGCCCATCCCTTGACCAATCCTCGAGCACCATCTTCGGCAAAGGTTACCTTAAAGCCATGAATCAAATTCTTATATTTTGCCTGATCGACTTGCAATCGACATTTCACCAAATCAAGTGGTGTCAATAGTGTATGGGTTGATCCTGTAGGAAAGGAGGAAAAACGAAAATCGATATACTTATGTCATTTATGTAACATAATTTTCCAATTAACGTACCACAAGAAATAATTCCACCAAGACCACATAGCAAAAAGTATTTGGTCGATCCAAATTCGCATGAATCTCCTTCAACGGTTGAGGCGGCAGCAATCGTTCGGCCGGCTACCAATTGATTGTCTGAACTGGATTCACATTCGGCCCGTGTAAATGGTCCCTTGAATGGGGATCGGCGAGATGAATCAAACAGGGATGCAAACATGTTTTTCGGAATTTGATCGAAGTTGTTCTATAACAATGGATTGATAAATGAAAAAGTGAAAAAAAACTAAAATTAGATTAAACTAGTTAGGAAAAAAATCAATTCAAGGTTTTCTAGGCATTTTTTTTTTCTTATGAGATCGATATGACAATTCAGCCGATTACATAACCAGAAAAATGAAAATTTTCAACACTAATTATTCTGGAATATTATTCATTCACTTAACACTGTGATAATCTTACTTTGTTAAACAACAAGAACACCTTTAATAAAACCAATTATCTAAAAAAAATTACCTTTTTTCTGTGAAGAGACCGTGAAACTTCTGCTGCACCAAGTCACGCTTAATTTGAAAAGAAAAAGATGGGAGGGATGGCGATTTGATTCGTGGAAAAGTTTAATTTTTGACATAAGACATGATGCAAATGTACTAAATTTGTGAGTATGTTCACCATTTGTTTCTAAAATCGGTAGAATAACAATATTTTAGATTTTAATTTAATTTAATGAAAAGTTTAACTTAATTTTAATTTTAAAACGTTCTAAAATTAAATAATTCAACAAAATTTAGTTATGATGATTCATAGAAAAAAATCGCACGCATACAAACTGTTTCCATCTCATCATGTGATTTTGACACTTTTTATCTTAAACGCACGCGCGCAAAATGTTTCCCTCCCACTATCATGTGATTTGACATCGCCAAATCGATTTGGTCACTGTTTTTTGAAAAGGAAGGAATTACTTGGGATTTTACAGAAAAACCAATAATTACCGAAACATGGGTGTTGTTCCAGTGATTGTATTTACTGTTTTGTGGGGTATTGTTGGCGTTGTACTTCCGTTTCTTGCGCCAAAAGGACCAAATCGAGGGTATACAGTTTTTTTTTCTCATTCATTCACGTTAATGTTAAATAAAAATTTTCCTTTTTCCCATATTTCAAATAGAATTGTACAATGCGTCCTAATGTTAACAGCTGCAACGTGTTGGCTATTGTAAGTATTTCCATAATTTAACTAAAAGTTTGAAATAATCTTCATTGAATTGACTGAACTGTTTCAGCTGGCTGTGCTGTTATTTGGCACAAATGAATCCACTGATTGGTCCCAGAATGCATACAAATACAATTTTGATTATGGCCAGAGAATGGGGATATCCGATTAAGGATTTGGATACATTTGTTCCACCAGCTCAAGAACATTAGAGAGAGTGTGAATAAATTTCTCGTATATGGAGATGTGGAGGTCACACAGTATTTATATGTCATATTTTAGTAGTTCTGATCGAAAGTTTAAAAGCAAAAATATATCTTCTCTGTAAATAAAATTCTAATATTTTGTTTGTATTTTATTATTATTTCAATAAAATGTTTAAAAAAAATTGAATTGATTTAAAAATATATCTCAAGTTCATCTGTCAAAATCATATGATTTCACTTTTACACTGACGCCTATAGGTTAGGTCAATGTTTAAATAAACAGGAATTATGGAAGAAACAAATCACAAAAAAAAATCTAATTATGTTTGCGTAAATTGTGGAAGTCCCGTTCTAGATTTATATAAAAAATATAGTTCGTCTGTCACCAAAGTTATGCGCTGTGTATTATGAGTATTTGAGTTGCCTTCGATTAGAGATTTATATTCCAACTATTCTTTCAGGAACAATGCAACGAAATTGCTGATAAATACATTGAATATGAACCGATCGTTATTCTTATCGATTTAATTCTACTGGAACGACCTGCCTACAGACATGTTCTGTTTAATTCGGAATTTAAGGTAATTCTATATGGAATTGTATACTATCCAGAATGTAATCCATAAATTGCGATTAGGTTCTGTTGAAGTTGATTGTTGTTACATTTCTTTTGGAATCGTACATACTGCTAAAGGACAAAGAATGGGTGATATCATCATCTGAAACAAAGATAATTTCCTCAGAAGAACGATTTTATTTTGGATTTGTGGTGACTGTAGTAGGTAAGTACACATTAAGAAGTCTTACTTAATCTCTCAGTTAAGCAATCGCACAAACACTGACTACACAGCAAGGTATTCATTGAATAGAGAAAACCCTGGACTCTCTGGTTAAGCCTCGAACTCCAAGGTTCGAGATTAGTATATTTTTTTCTTTTCACTTCACAGATAAATTACTTCTCTTCATACTGCTGGGATTTCTTACATCAGTTCTATGTTTGCGGAACAGATTAAAATACGAGTGCAGTGAACACCAATTTTTCATGCTGCTCATTAAATCCTTAAGCTTAGCGAATATTGCCAGATTTTTCCTCATTCCAATTATGATATGGAACATGAACACAGATGCGTTCGGTATTCAATTGCATAAGACTTTTGTTGCCGGTTATTATTTCCTGTGTTTGGGATATGTTTTTTCTGGTAAGTTTTGTTACTATAATTGTAGTAAGGAAGAGAAGATTTCAGATAAATTTTCTGTTCCAGTTTTAGTGAATACATCAAGACGAAAAGCTTTTGTTGTTGTATTGTTGGCAATTATTATCAAAACGATATTGGCGAATGCGTTAAGTGATCAATTAAAATTCTATGTACTGAATTAGTATTAAATTAGATTTACTGGATATTGTTGGGCATTTGAATTTTAATTGTACAAATGTCTCTTGGTTAATTCAGCCGCCTGTTCTATAACATCTTGTTGTGTTAATTCTAAATACGTATTTGAATTGGTGATGTGAAATTCAAATTTCTCTGCCGGTGGAATGGCTTTTGGACCAACAACAACTATTACCGGATATCCCATTCGTTTCGCTTCCATCAATCGTTTGCCAATGGTTAAATTATTTCGATCATCAACAATGATTGAATTTTTTAAATTCGTAATTTCACTTAGATGATGATAAATTTCGGCCGTATATTTCTTCACAAATTGCTCTTCTTTACTGCCGGTTTTTGGCGGAATTATACAAATTGTGTACGGTGCCAGTAAAAAAGGCCATCGAATTTCATTTTCACTTGATAAACATTCAATAGTTGCCGACAATAATCTTGTGATGCCCAGACCATAGCAGCCCATTAGTAATGGAGCTGGTTTACCGGTCGACTGTAAAAATGTGGCACCGAGAATTTTCGAATATTTATCGTCCAACAGAAATGTGTGGCCAATCTATAAATATGTTTGGTGATATTAAAATCGAATTTTCAATAGGAAAAGCCAAAAAAACGTATTTACCTCGATGCCTTGTGATTTTTCTATGCTGGAACTGTTGCACTTCGGGCATATGTCGATGTTGCCACAAACTTCTTCATTTGATAGAAAATCACAGTCGATGCATTTGGTGATGATATTTTCACCAATATTGGCTGGATAGTGAAATTCATGCGATAATGTGCCACCAATATTTCCCGTATCACCTTCAACTGTTTAAGGATTATTTTTACTTCTAATTTTGTACTACTCTAAGAGGGACGGGTGATTTTGCCGAATTCATAATTTTATTCTCTTCAATTTGGATAGACCACCAGACTTCCTTCCTGTTCTATTTATGAAGACGGTATTTCAGAGTTGACTGGACAATTTTCTTCAAAAGATTGTTTTTTTAGTGGTTAGGTTTGTGCCATTCATCTTAATTTTGGAATTTTTCACGACAAACTTATGGACATTATGGCACTAATCTATCGAATTATGTTCATCATGTACGTTGGAGCATAGGTTATCGACAAATTGGCTTCTTTACATCGAATCAGTGGGGACTAAATTGATATCACTTGCAACTGTTAATTTTAAATGTCCAGACCCATTTTAATATCAAAACAAAGTTAAAAAAAAAGAAATTTTCAAAATAAACAGAAATCGTTCGAAATACGACAATATGGCCGATTTTGATTCTTACCTCTACAAAATGGCACGCCAATTGTTCGAAATATATTCTCATAGCCATCGTTAAACTGTTCATAAGTATCCAATGCTTGTTCTTTGTCTATATCAAATGTATAGCAATCTTTCATGAGAAATTCTTTAGCACGCATTAGACCAAATCTCGGTTTAAGTTCATCCCGAAATTTTGTACCAATCTGATATAATCGCAATGGAAATTGTCTATAAGATACTGGTGCAATTGAGGCCAACACCGATGTAATCGCCTCCTCATATGTCTGAGAAAAGAAAATGAAATTCTAATGTTTGATTGCAGTCATCAAAACCTAACACGTACTGGACCCAATATTTGTAATTTCTCATGTCGATCTTTGGTCGTTAACAGTTCCGTGTGTGCATTTTGAAATCTACCTGAATGATCAAAATATTCAGGGACAATTTATTTCCATTTTTTTTAAAATTTTAATACCTAATTGAATTACCTGATTTTTTCCATAAATCTGCTGATGTTAGTAGAGGTATAGTCATCTTTTGGGCATCCAATTTTTCCATATAGAAATCTATGATTTTTATGCATTTCTCTAGAGATTTTTGCATTAATGGCAGCAGATAGAATGAACCATTTCCAGTTGGTTTTATAAGTCCTAAGTCCAGCATAAGCTATTAGAAATATAATTTTTTTTAAATAAAGAATTTAAAAACTGAGACTAACAGATAAAAGACCTTGAAATCCAGGGTCTATTACAAAAAAGTCTTGTAATAAAAAGGTTTGGAACACTGTGAGATGAAATTATTGACATAAATTTTTTCTATTTACAATAAAAACAAACTCCTTTTTTCTACTCTTCGGTGTTTTTTGGTAAACATAACCACAAAATAAAAAAAATTTACCTTTTGACTTTTGGATGTAATGTCTTGATTTTTTATAATGGCATTTTTGGGAATAATCGAAACTGGTTGAAAAACTTTAGATAATTTGTTCATTATACTAATTTTGCGCTACTTTTTAAATACTTTTAATAAGAGAGAGATTAAGTCGCAGGTTTGGCGGTTTCCCACTAGTTCGAAAATGTCGCTTCAAACACATTTTTAGCAGTGCTGTCGTTTTACAGTTTGTTAGAGTAGAAAAAATGTACCAAAAACGGAGTAGAATAGAAATTTTCGGATTAATTTTATCAAATTATACACAGAGAAACAGATTCTAATTTTATTAAACCGGAGTAACGCTCGTCCAGAATTTGATCCCTGTTGTTCGCTTTTTATTAAAAATCACATTTATGATGCAAAACTTGTATTAAAGTGTATCTGTTTTCATTCGAATCGCCGCTTTTTTCGGACGAAAAAGTTGGTACGCAGTGTCTTCACTGTTATTATATTCTTACTGTACTCTCCTATTTCTCTAATAAATTAAATCAAAATATTATTAAACAATTTTTATTATAAAAGAAATTTATTAATTCATCGAATCTAGTGCGTTCCTCTTTATAAGATAGTCAAATCCCGAATAAAAATATTTTTAATTCAATGGAATTTGCTGAACTAATACTAACACCAAAATTAGATGGAGTAATATTGCACAGTACCCTCAGTGATCAGGTAGAAGGTACCCTCTGTTTAACAAGTCATCACTTAATATTAAGTTCCCGGCGTGAAGGAGTTCAAGAACTTTGGGTAGCTAGCATATGTTTGTCAGAAATTCATTTAATTTTAATTATGTTTTTCACTAACAGCTGTTACATCAATGCATTGATTGGGTGGATCGGAAACCAACTGTGCTCAATAACACACTTCAAGGTGGATTAATAACATTAAAATGTAAAGATCTCCGAATTATCTCGTTAGAGATAAATAGTCCTCAGGAATATATAAATGTTGCAAATTCTATAGAACAGCTGTCAAATCTTAGCGAAGCACAACATTTGTATCCATTTTTTTATCGTCCAATGTATAGTATTCTTGAAGATGGATACACAATGTTCCGACCTGAATTGGAATTCTCCAAATTACTATCAACAGAAGAATGGAGATTGTCTAGCATTAACAGAGGTTTTTCTGTATGTTCATCGTATGGTCCATTATTGGTGGTGCCAAAATCTATAACAGACGAACAAATTGTTCAATCATCAACTTTTAGAGATGGTGGAAGATTTCCGATTCTAAGTTATAGACATGAGAATGGAGTAATCTTCTAAAAAAAACCTTATCTTACCTTAATCTTTTTTTATAAAAAAATATCCTTTTTTTCAGACGGCACTAATGAGAAGTTCTCAGCCACTTTCTGGTCAAGGAGTAAAACGATGTAAATCCGACGAAGCAATATTAAATGAAGTTTTAGGACATAACAAAAAAGGATTCATTGTCGATACATGGGGTAAAGGGAAATCTAATTCAGAGACAGATCAACACTATACACAGTGGCGTAAAGTTTCTAGGCCAATTGGAAATCTATCTTCGGTGTCAACTATATTAGAGAGTTTTGCAAAATTAATTGATGGTATGTAATTTTTGTAATTGTATATATTTATTTTTGGACATATACAAGAGGAAGCGACCGAGCCATTTTTTAAATAAGACAGTAATTTGAGTAGAATAATTATAAAGTTAAAAGAATTACGAGCTCAAGAAATGAAATGACTGAAAACGAAAGAAACTTTAATACAGTGATGGGCTCATTTGATTTTCTTCATAAGAAAGTGTACCGAGCTTACGGAGCATCGTAAAAATCGCCGAAATATACGAAGTATAAAATAATACATACAGAACAATATTTCAATGAAATTTTGTAGTAATTTTTTTAAATCGTGATTGGAAAATAGATATGTTTTCATTGAAAATATATTTAAAGATTAATGCTTAATTTTCCACCAAGATATGTTCTTCATCACTAAAAATAATACAAATTTATTAAAAAAAAAGTTTTTATTTGAATTAAACTTTGACAACGTTCAAAGAGCCAGCTAATTTTCTTGGTCTGGTAACGGAAGAAGCGGAGGAAGACATCTGACGTTACTACTACAACAACAACATAAACTTTTAAAATGAAGTTCCCAGAGCAAATTAAATATAAACTAAATATTCTTCTAAGGAGATTAAAATATTGTATTGTAGTTAGGTCCGTAGTTACACATTTTGTTCAAACCAATAAAATCACGCTCATTACTATAAAACAGAACAGAACTATCTTTTTTCGGCTATACTTTTTTTAGTTTTGGCTATACTTTAGCTTTAAACTATCTTTTTGGCTATCTCAAGCTAGAGTTACTACATATGAATTAAATGTTCTGTGAGTTTCTGATATCATGGATCTATCATAGATTAACATCGCTGAAAATATCTATTGTAGCTTGCAATGACATCACATGCAGTACAGATAAATGGTTATCCCGATTAGATAGCTCAAATTGGTTAACTCTTGTTCTTAACTCATTGAATGCAGCTTGTGTAGTGGCTCAATGTCTTGACCAAGAAGGCAGTCCCGTTTTGGTGCATGGTGGAAAAGGACTGGATTCAACACTTATTGTCACCTCTTTAGTACAAATAATTTTGAATCCTGACTGTCGAACAGTCAGAGGGTAAAATTTTCAATTTACAAAATTCTAAAATTTTTTTTTTTCATTTTTTTTTCTTACGTTAGATTTGAAGCTCTTATAGAACGTGAATGGATTCAGGCTGGATTTCCATTTTCTACTCGCCATAAACATTCGTGCTATGCTCCATCACAAGGTCGTACAAAAACATCCGGATCAACATTTGTACTATTTTTGGATTGTGTTCATCAACTGCATAGTCAATTTCCATGTAGTTTTGAATTTGGTACACATTTTTTAATCATCTTGTTTGAGCATAGTTTTTCAAGTCAATATGGAACTTTTCTGGGCGATTGTGAAAAGGAAAGAGAATCATTTTTATTACATAGCAAAACTACCAGTCTATGGTCATATCTTAATCGACCAGATGTATTGAAGTCATTGCTAAATCCTATATATGAACCAAATCAATCAGTAATATGGCCTTCAGTTGCTCCAATTAGTTTAGTTTTATGGTCTGGTAAGTTACAGAATTTTTAAGAAAATTATACAATAAAATTATTTATTTTTTTTAATCCAGAACTGTATTTGCGATGGGTCATTGATCAAAGTCAATCAAAAAGTATGTGTAATCAAATTCAAAATATAATAACGCGGGAGAAAGAATTAAGAAGTAAGGTAAGCTATGTTTTGATTTTATTTATTGCTATGTGAGAAAAATGATTGCCATTGTTCACCATTTTTTGTGGGGAAAATTTTGAGTAAAATGTGTCGAATCGTCGATAGTCTCAAATTAAGAAATTTTCTCTAATTTTGAAGATCAACAACAGTTGATTTTACACATAAAAATAGAATTTTTACCTAAAGATGAGTCCCTAATATTTTTCAACAATACATCTTTCGTTCATCGAGAGAATACCTCCAATTCATTTTCTCTAGAGATTTCCATTCAATCTTTAGTTTTCTAAATAATTTAAAGAGTTTTTGTTAAAGAATAATTTTAACGGACACTTCTATGTACGTCACTAATCTAATTTAATTCGTATAGGTCCGTATTTTTTAAGAATACGTATTTTTTTAACGCTCAGTACACTCCATCTTTTATCTTCTATGTGCAATGTTAGTTTTATGAATTACTAACGCAGAATTTGAAAGTCATACGTGTAACATGCGGCTTTTAAGTCAAAATTCACATTGCACATACCCGTCAGTTCGTGATCAAGATACAGGCTAAAGAGCTAAAATTTTGACTATTTTTAATAAATACTCCTATCTCTCCTATATCTATTGTTTTTGGAGTGAGTTGAACAAGAGCTTTTGTCCCTCTTCAATCAATTTTATATCATTTCTAGAGTTCTTGTTCAGTTTACTCAATATTTATTTATTATAGGGAAAAACTAAATCTCTAATAGACTAAAAAGTTCTAAACTACAATCGGTTTGATATTATTTTCATTCTTTCTATTTTTCTTTCGGTTTCGGTTTCGGTTCTTCGAATTTTACTGTGTGATATAAAATTGATGCTCAATTCTCATTCTTTCTTTTCAGGTGTTAAAACTTCGAAAACAAGTTATTGACTTATCCAAAGAATATCATGACAATATAAGCAACAAAGATTCAGATGATCTATAGTGATAACTACATGGTCTAAGTCTTAATGTGACATATTAAATGCTGTAGCATTCCTGAACGAAAAGAACATCAACATAGTGATATACATGACGGTAATTATATTTATATAATAAGGTATTGAGAGAAAAAAAGGTACTTTTACTTTAGAAAAATATTTGAAGATGTTGGTTGATGGACAAGTAAACCACAAATAATTTTTTTTTTTATTGATCATCACACAAATAGATAGTTAGATTGAAATGTTTATTAAAATTTTACTCTAAACTCCATTTCGAAAGGAAACCGAAGAAATCATTAAAGAAAATTATGTACATATTTCCACCAAGATCTTCAATTATACAATTTTATAAAGAAATATTCTTTTAAGTAGAAGTGATCCCTGAACTTTAACAAAAATAATAAAAAATTTCAAATTATTATACAATACATACCTGCTATATACTTCATTATGTATGTCACAATATCACATAATACTTTTCAATTGATAAAACAACCGTGCTATTAGGAACGTCTCTATTTTTTTATTTTTTTTATTTTTTTTATTTTTTTATATATCATTATGACCAAAAGACTGATATTTAATTATCATTAATTTCTTTAAAAAGTTTCGTAAACATTAATATGACAAATGAAAAAATTACGTTAGAGTTGATTATGGTTTTTTGTGCACATTGATAGATTGGTCACATTTTAAAATAATTATTGAAGTATGCAAAAATTAGTAAACGAGCCTAAAACATTGGTTTAATGCCATTTTTTTTTAAATTTCCTAAACACATTTAGAAAATTACCCACCGAGATTTGTTATTGAACTGAGTTTTATTGCAGTCAAATTATAATTAATAATCATCGAAATCTGACTTTGATAGCTCAATAAATAAGAATCGAAATTATTTATCATATAACAAATTGTAGTATTATTTCTTTGATTGACTGTACTGTACGAACCTTAGAGCCTTAGGTAATACAGGACTGACAATACCGTATATCTGCTATTGCTATGAAATACGGGCACAACGTCGGGTGCAGCAGTATGGAAGGATGAAATATTCGCCATCAGCTATGCAACTAGGTTTAACGAGGCAAAGCGACGATTTTACTCACTGAGAATTGTCTGTTCATATGCCCATTTTTTTTCTTCGTTTTTGTTATTTGATTTCAACTAATTTTGAACTGTTGTCATGAATTATTGCAATAATTTATGAATTTGTAGGTTTCCAAGACAAGGAGATCTAGATAAAGCATAGATTGATTATTTACTAGGGTACTGACACAATTTTTAAGCTCTAATATTTTAAATTCTATTCATAACCATATGTTTGAAACTTCGGCTACACAAAATCATTTTGTATTAATTATGAAGGCTACTTGTGCATATAATCCCCCTAATAAAAATGTTGTGTCCTGCCTCTACACAACTTGTCAAACACTCTCTCTCTCAATTTTCTATCTAGCACTTTTTGATGAATCGTACTTTTTGTCCCGTTTGTTATTTCCTTACAAATTATCTTCTCAAAAGTACGAACTGTTGAGTATTCATTGCCGAGATCGGTAATCCTTTATTCGTCCGTGTGCGTGGATGCATAGTTTTTTTTTGTATCCGACAATAAAAATTAATATTTAATAAATTAGCAAGTTTTAATAATAAAATAAAATCGATCGTTTTATTTTGTCTCTACTAAAATTTATTTTCACATCATTTTTTAGAGGGCGGTTTTTGTTATATAATTTGATGACCGAATCCTTTCTATTGGATTGATAGAAGTCGTTTTGTTTGGCAATTTAATCAACAAATTATCAATACACGTATTCTTAATTGTTTAACCCTCTAAACTGTTATAACCGTCTACAGACGGTTTTTAAATTTAAGCGTTTTACCCGGTTTAAGAAAACACGAAACGGACACACACTGTGCCGAATTTGAACCCGCTTCGTTGATTCGTGTGAGAGATATCGTTGTCATTTGATAAAAAAATGAAAAAAATTATCCATAATTTCATTAATAAAATCATCTCATTGAATTCATATATACAACGGTTTCGTTTGCCAATTACATAGATTTTTCGTTTCGAACGCCTCTCATTTGCATAAATAAAATTTTTACTAATCTTGGGGCATTTTTGTATTATTTTTTTTCTGTCCCTTCTGGTGTCTCAGTTTCTGATCATATTTAGACCGATCAACTTTTTACATTTCTCCCTTTAACGATCTTGGTATTCGCAATTCCAACTCCCGCATACATACAATACCCACTTTGAATTTTATGGTGTACCTATTGCCTCCGCATAGTAGTAAAAATATAGAATGTAGGTATTTGGTATTTGTTACAATCAGCTAGAAAGAACCTCACACTTGGACACCTCATAAAGAGAATTTGTCGTAAAAAGTTAGAATAAAAAAAATGCGTTACATTTGCGCCTTGGTTTTAAATATATTACAACAACAAAAAAGATTAAAGTTGGAAATATACATTTTTAATAAGCATTGCACATTTGCGTTATGTTTTCGATTAAGCACAAACAAATAAATAGCCAAAAATCGTAATCACTCAAACGTAAAATTGTACAATTTATATTCTTGCAATTATAAAATTCAATTAAATCTTGATCCTTGTATATTTTAAAATAACTGAACTTTTTCACTCTACATAATATATTCGGTGAAAAATATTTTAAATCAATCAACATTTGACCGAACCATTTAGATTTTAGAAATCGACAAATCTGTGTGCAAATCCATCAAATATGAGCTTTAACTCATAAAAATTAACGCAACCGTTATGATGATTATTCTAAAGTTTGGGCTACATCTAAAACGTAGACTTTCTCTACAAATTCTGAATTGTTTTTATATTAACATCAACGATACTAAACATTTTTCTAAATTTAAAATATTTTTCACCCCTTCGTCGTAGTAAAAAACAAAAAACCCCCCGTTAAATGTGATTTATTATTTTTAATAATAACAATAAAATAAAGATGGTATAGTTAGAGGTTTGATCGTGTTTACATTGTGTTCGCCACCACATAACCTTAAAACCTCTTATGAAGTAATAAAAACAAAAACAAAATTTTGTATCTAGTCCTGTTATAAAAATGTTAAATGTCGATGTAAATAATAATAACATTTTTTTGTAATATTGATGGCAATATTTTTTTATTTTTTTAAATCTTGATTTATTATTTTTGTTCGCAATTTTCCTATTCAATAAATAGTTGCTAGAATTTAAGTCCAATTAATTATAGAATAAGATGAAACATCAAAAAAAAAAAAATTATGTTAATTATAATTCAATTAAAAAGCATTAGTCAATTATTAATTCCTGTGTATTTAGTAACTCCAAAATTTTTATTTTTAATATTTTACTTATTATGTATATGTATTATAAAATGAAATAAATTATTAAAAATATTAATTATGTCGTACGTTTTTATTGTGAATCATTTGATGCAGGTTTTGCGTCCTGCAAAATAAATTAACCCTAATCCAACCAGTCTATTTTTACCTTGGTAGATTGTTCCAATAATTTTTATTTTTATTAAATTTAAATGTAGATAAAAAGTAAAAAAGTTTTATTTTTGCGTAAAAATGTCGAATGATAAAATACATAAAGCCTCCGATCGGTAATATATGTACGTATTAAATGAGTTTTTAAAATGAAATGTGTCTCCAAGACCCAAGATGTGTCCTAGTAGGATTAGAATTAAATAATTTGTCTGACAACGAAAAAAAATTTATTTGGCGTAATTTTTCTCAAAATTTTTTCATCACTTTAATTTTGGACCATAATAGAGAACTTTTCAAGAAAATGTTTTGAAAATATTATCTTTCTAGAAATTTGTTCAAGTTTTTTCCAGAATAAATTCTAAAGACATTTCATAAAGGGTTCATTATTATATTTGTGTTAAACATCTAGGCCAGGGGGTTATTAAACATTTTTATAAGCGCCCCCTAAAAAAATAATTTCAATCTCGGACCCCTTGACTGGGCAAATATTTCTGTTCGAATTTGATATTTTCTCGGATTTTAAAAATTTTTCATGGGGCGTCGTTTAGCGAAAACGTTTGAAACATTCCGAAAAAATTACCATACTCAACCCAGAGATGATGCTGCCGTTCTAATGGGGCTATCAGTTTTTCGATATGAATACATTCTTTATCTGAAATATTTCAGACTAAGGATTTCATCACATACAAAAAGAAATCATACATCAAAAAAAAAAACAATTCGAAGAATGTCAACCTTTTTTCCTAAAATCAATTGACTAAAAATTTTTAAAAAATGTATTTCTAATATTTGCACTTAAGAATCGACCAAAATACATACCTGCAATATTTAGAGAGCATCGATATTTCTTTATATTTCACCTCGCTTCATCTCTGTAAAAATAAGAATAATTTAGTTTTTGTTTTTTTTTTCTTTTATTTTCTATTTACCTACAATTCTTTGGAAGATTACCGATCTCAAATGCACCTGGCTTTTATACCGCATAGCTATGCATATGCATGTACAAAGAAAAAAAAAATAGCAAAAACAAAACTATTTCAACGCGTGATGTACAATTGTACAATGTACCGTATTTATTATCTTACTATCTTCTTGTTTGTTACTGGAATCTGTTCTATACCTAGAAATATAATTTTTTTTTTTCAAAATTAATATTTCTTCGCCTTCTTGTGTCTGCAATCTGTAATCCGTTCTACAATTTACATGCGGCTCTATGTTTAGAAGTAAACATCACACAAGTTTAAAGGTCAACAGTTACCTACTAACTATAGGTACATTACGTAGGATGTGATGTAGGGAATAAATATTATTATTATAGTGAAAAACTAGTTTTTTTTAATGGAAAATATATAACTAGTGGTAAAATGGAGGGTAGATATATTCAAGATAACATTTTACATTGTTTTGTATTTTTAGAAATAATATAATTTATAAAATCTATGTGTCCGAATTCTTATCTTACTTACTGTATGCGATTTGTAGGAATACAAACAAATTGTTTGGATTTACAATTTGAAAACGGGTAATTTCCATTGGAGCTTTGGAGACGGTACACGCCGAACAAGAATATTAATAAAATCTGGGATATATTTTTTAAACTATAATAAAAATGAAATTAATAAATTAATTGTATGGCCAACCGCTCTGGATGAGTGTGAATCTAGTCACGGGTACCACTAAAAATCAAACATGAAACTAGACTCACAACCATCTTAAGAAATTCGCCATCACTAATTTATTTAAAATGTGAATATTTGTTGGCTGTGTACATTTATTCACAAATTACTTCAAGATTTTATTCCAGAGAAATCACTTTCCAACAATTTATTAAAATATTTCCTTTTCTTTTGACTTTAAAAACAACATAGTTTATTAGTTAATTAATATCAATAAAATAAAAAAAAAATTAAAAATGCCCGTCTAAGCCACACGCACAAAAACACAACTCATCCTTTCAATACAAAAGTTGAACTGAGACTTGAACCTTTGTTCTCCAACCTGAACCACCTCTATTACACTTGCTTAATGTTCTTTGATGTAGTATTTTCTTCGTTTTTGTTCTGATAAATTTTTTTTTTATACCTATAGGAAGAAAGGTAGGTAGAGGTATACCAAATGCATTTTCATTTTTATTTTTCTTCTTTTCGTAGAGGTAAGTTAAATAGTTATTGCAATTACCGTTGATGTGAATGAGACCATTGTAGTATCCCCATTATATTAATTATAGTTTTGTAACATCCCTGCACATTTTTTTGTAACGAGTAATTTTTGTCTTACAACTTTTTCATCAATCAATATCAGATTTATTTTTCGATATAAAAAATCATAACAATCATGATTGTTTAAATCCATTTAAATTTACATGTATATACATATGTACTTGTACATACCTAATTCAGAAGTATCCAATTGGTGCAAAGATTTATTTATAAACATAATTAAACGGTCAACAATTTTATAAAACTAAAAAATATTTAGATATCAACAATAGGTGAAATGGTAGAAATTTTATTCTTATATTGATGATCAAGTAGTGACGACTCGTGAGAATTAATGATCATATCATCATGGAACTACAGTAAAATTCCTATAATTCAGACTACAATTAGATTTTGTCTTAATTATAGATTGTGTTCCTCTAACTCAGACTGGTAGTCTAAATTTTGGAATGAAATGTATGATATAATAGTTGCTACTTATTACTTATTACATATTACATATTGTTGAGCCTGTTTATTTCTTACGTTCTATCATAATACAAGAGAGGTATTTTTAGTATTTAAAAAAAAAAATTACGTTATTTTGATGGAAGAAAATGGAAAAAAATTCACCTAACATCTTGATTGTTTTTTCGGTGGTTTTTTTTTAAATATGTAGGTATTACGCTATCAAATGCTAAATTGATAAATAAATTTTGAAGCTTTGAAGTAATCGTGTTTTTCTCTACTATAGGTAAAACTAAAAATTGGTTTTTTCGCTAGTATATGGTTTTTTAAATAGCCTCGGAATGTAATATGGCGTTCGAAACGAGTCGATTAGAACGCGTTCATTTATTCGCAATTGCGATTATTTTGTCGTTCGTTCGTTTATTCATTGCGATTGCGAATTTCATCACAATTTTGCGCAGAGGTCAAAACTGGAGACACAATTGCGCTGCGAATGCGATATTATATA
>JANSTT010023058.1:0-40720 GCA_026745375.1 Platyura marginata | reverse complement strand
GTATTCAATTTACCTTTTGTTAATTTATTGTACAGACAAAATAGACACGTACAAAGTTGTAAACAATAAACAAGTACGCATACGGGTATATTATAATCGGCGTAGCCAATTTTTCCTTCTTTACTGGTTTAATATATTTTAAAACCAAGTGGTAGAGGTACTGTCCTTGGAACGGGAGGTCTCGAGTTCGATCTCTGTCTGGCAGTAAAATATAAAGTGTTTTTCTCTTGTACAGATTTTGAAACTTGGGCCGAGTGGATCGGATTCCAACATAAAAATGAAGGCCTATGGCATCATTTTAAGAAATAACTCTCACTTGTCGATTCAACGAAGAAAAAACACTTCAAAAGCTAGAAAAAACATCTAGAGGTATGAGATTTTTGTGGTGTTTGACAATTGGAGTGTTTTTCAACCGAAATATTTCCAACCCCCCGGATAAGGGTTGATCGTTTGACCAGCAACCAACATATTATAAAAAAAGTAACCGCTGTGAATGCTCTTTATGAATTAGGCCAAGGCCCGCCCAGGGCTATATTTAAGTCAACCTGTTATGGTAAAAATGTGAACCATCCGAAAGGGTTATAAAAGTTGGTCTGGTTTTCCGTTACGGTACACCGTGGTTACATCACAGTCAATCTTATATATATTTTTCTTATATCGATGCACTAATAACCTTCAAGCAGTTGCATATAAGACTGCCACAGTCCCAGTTTACAAGAAAAAAAAACATTTTAAACAACCCTTCCTTTAGGATAATCCTTCTTCCATATTTAAAATAAGATAACAGTCAAGTAGCCTTAAATATAATAAAATAAAAAATACAAATAGAATTGTCTTAGGGCTAGCCACAACACTGACTATACAATACATATGTAGAGAACGGCATAGCTCTATATAGATAGATGTATGTATGTATATGTAGTTATATAGTATTATACATATGTATGTACTGTACATACGTAGAAAAGACTTTTCTTCTTAATATTATACGGGTAGGATTGTCGGTTGTGTGTTATCAGGTTTCAATATCAGATTGAAGATAGTCGAATTTCGGTGTTTAAACTAAACCCCATTGTATAGTACGGTGTCAAAGGATTGAAACAGTTAATTTAACGGAAAACATTTTCATTAATTTATAACGATAGTTGAACAATAAATAACTATAAAAGTAGCATATATGGATGCTGGCTTCTTAATTAGAGAGAGGAAAAAAAAAATGTTTTAACTGTAAAGTTGAATAGAATTAATTTATGTATTTTCTCTATGTACAGTGTACACACACCCTAATTGAGTGAAAAAATGCATCATCAATCACTTTGAAATTAATTAGCTGCACAAGATTAAAATTTATTAACTTGAGATCAACGAAATAAATTTATCCGTTTTTTCAGTAAATCAAATTTTCCGATTTGACATTTAACTTAAAAACAATAATAATTTATTAGCAAATTAACTTCTTTTTTTCCCCCTTATAATAAGAAATTTATTTTTGTTTTCGTTTTTAAATATAAGTGGCTTCAACTTTCCTTCCGCCCTAATAAAAGAAATATTTCTTGACTTTACCTTCCGCTTGAAAACGGAAAATGTTTAAAGTTAATGGAAAATATTTCAAAACCAATAAAATGTCTCCAAAAATTATATTCAGGTGATAGGTTTTTGAAAATATCTGATATCAACACCATTTTAAATATCATATAATTTTTACAATTAGTATAAAAATGTAAACATTTTATGCAGATGGCGCCGTCAATAATTATAGAGAAAAGCTTTCAATGGTGTCGAAAAAATGCGGCCATTTTTGTTTATTTTGTGAGAGAGAGTGAGAGAAGTGAAAGTCGTCTGTTGTCACTTGTCATGTTGATTAGAGTAGCGGACACCGCAGCCATGACTGCCGTAGTCGGTAGATGAGACGCGTAGTGCGCTGTTATGTTTCTAGTTGGATGGTTGGAATTAGTGAAATGTGTTGTGTATAGAAAAACTGTGTAACAATTTTCACCATAAAACTATAAGTAAAAGTGTGATTTTAAAAAAAAAAACAAGCCGGAAAATATTGCATAAATTTCATATACTTATTGAGCATCAGTGAAACAATTCAGAATCCTGAAATATACCGTACCTGCTGTGAAAATTCTCTTCCATATCACACAAAAGAAGCCGGAAAATATTGCATAGAGATCATCTCCTATTGAGCATCTGTGGAACAATACAGAATTCTGGAAGTTACCGTACCTGCTGTGCAATTCCGATATTAATAATAATACAATTCAAGTTCACGCTCCCAACAAACAGGCCCACCAAGAAGTAGAGTATTTTAAGGTTAGTCATTGACCTTTATTTGACCGATGTTTTTTTTTCTGTTTTGATTTTTGTAGTTGCACCGAGATTTCTATTACACAGAAACCTAAAACATTTAAGAACGATTTATTTCCGTCTGATAAGAAGGTAAAATTTGATGATTTTATCAGTTTTTTTTCTAATTCCACGCGTTAACTTTGAGTAGGAGGAGGCATTTCTTCGTATAAGACAGACAAGTAAACTAAAAAAAAAAAAAAAGTGGTTTGGTAACATTTTTCTTGATCAATAATGTCGGGGCAGACGGAATTGTCTCGGCTATTGTTCTCTCGATTTTTTTTCTATGGAAACGTTTAAGGAAAATTATTCAAAATGCTCAAAACCAGATTTTTAATTTTTGATAATAAAATTAATTTTGATATTTTATAATTCGCATGCGCTGTAATCATGAAATAACCACATGGTAGAAAGAATGTCGCCCCTCTCCCATCGTTGTTGTAAGGTAAATGGCCCAATTGGTGAGATATTTTGTTGTTGACGGAAGTTTATTTGAGCCAAATAAATACAAATTAAGTTCATTGCCAAGTTGTGATTGTATTTATTGTGCAACGGGCAGTTGGCCAATAATCTAAAAGTAAATTCAGATTTTACTTAATTTTACAGTACGAGACAAACAAATTCAAACATGGAAATTGGAATATGAAATTAGGATAAAGGAAGAAAAAGAACTTTTGCCCCTACCAATCACTTGCACGAAAGCTGAAGTCTCTAGAGTTAATGTCTATCAACCCCACGATCAGACCCATACATAATCTTCATTCAGTTGTTGTAAAAAATTTAAGGTAAACCACCGAAAGATCTTGTTTTTGTGATTACCTATTGAGAATGACCTATTACCTAAGGCTATATGGATGACTATGGTTTTATTCATGGCCCATTGAACACATTAACAGTTAACAGATAAGAAATCTGTTAATGGAAGCTCTTTACCTTAGGTTTTTGGCACCAAGATTAAAATTCATATTGAATTTCACAGATTCCTTTTGATCACGACATTTTTTTCGCTTCAACAACTCTGTAGCACGACAACTTAATTTTATATGGATGTATCTCTATCTAAATGCTACTTATCTCTTTAGTATTATTCTTATCGCTTAACTAAGTTAATAGCTCCGCCATTAATGAACGTGTTAAACGTATACACACATTTTTCAACAGAATGTTTCGGCGCCCGATTACAAATGTTATGTCAATGGTTTATCAGATAGTGGAGCTATTATTAATATAAACAACAATTTAGGTGAATGTCCCAATGGCTGGGCATATTCATAATTGGCAGAATCTTGCTTCCTATTATATATATCAAATATCGAGTGATTTATATTTTTTTGAATAAGAAAAAGAAATGTAAAAATTGTTGTGATAATGGATCGTAAGTAATTATTGACAAATAATTGTATGATTAGAGTAAATGCATTTATATATCTGAGAATATAAGCGGGAATTAGCATGAGAAAGGTATATTTTCCTCATCTTACTATAGTTTTCCGCCAAATGGCTCAGTTGAACGAGTGGTTGCCTTTGGAGCGGAAGGTTCCGGCTTCAAGACCGACTAGAGGAGTGAAACATGATGTGTTTTTCTCTGGCTTGTTGATGTGAATCTGAGGCCGGGTAGTTGGAATGCACTTAAAAACACTCTAAATAGTTGGAATTATCTCAAGAATGGCAATACAGTGGAATGGTGAGAATTTGTAAGATTTCCAGAGAAGGAAACACATCAAGCGCTGCAGTTGTTCCACACAAAAAGAGATTGTCATGCCAATTGAGATAAAATGTAAAGCAGAGTTACAGGTGGAATAGCTATGGACCCGAAAAAATTTGTGTTTGTTGGGTGCAATAAGCACCACCACCCCAACCTAACCTACCATAGTTTTCAGTGAGTCTATCAGTCGTACATGGCCTTATTTTATCTTTCAGATGAATCGAAGATTTTCGCGCGCTGAGTCTCGCAGTGATTTACTAGAATTTCTCGATCGTGGTCATACAGCAAATCGTGAAAATCGATGGACATTCGAAATAGCATGGGAAGCAGCAAATAAAGTTGGTGGAATCTATACAGTTATACGATCGAAGGCATTTGTATCGACAGAGGAACTTGGTGAATTTTACTGTTTATTTGGTGAGTCTTTTAAATATCCACAAATTTTTTGTACTGTAATGATTAATTGAACGAAGAAATTATCCAGGACCATACAAGGAATATAGTGTACGTACAGAGGTTGAAGAATGTGATTTTCCAAGCAATAATCCATTGCATTGGGCTGTAAGTGCGATGCGATCTCAAGGTTATAAAGTAATTTTAATGTCAGTCAATTTTAATTCAGTATCGAAATTTATGTATTTTTGGTCATTGTAGATTCATACGGGAAGATGGCTTGTCGATGGAAATCCTCAAATTATTCTTTTTGACATTGGATCGGCTGCATGGAAATTGGATCAATTCAAGAGGGAATTATGGGAAACGTGTAATATTGGTGAGTGTTCACATTTTTTGCTTTGATCTTACATTCTTTGTAGAGATTCTTTCATGGTTTCAAAAGTGCATTTTTTTTTGGGGAGACCTTTCAGTATTTGTTATTGTTCCATATAAAAATTCTACATCGACAGACTAAATGTAAATGAGAAATTTTTTTCCATCACCAGGTATTCCCCATCTAGATGTTGAAAGCAATGATGCCGTAATTTTGGGTTTCATGATCAGTGACTTTTTAGCAGAATTCAAAAGTTGTGTACAGAGATATACCGACGACCATGGTTATGGTCCGCCACGAATTATTGCACAATTTCATGAATGGCAAGCGGGCGTTGGACTTATTGCACTTCGAACAAGACAAATCGATATAGCCACCGTATTTACAACGCATGCAACACTGCTGGGGCGATATCTATGTGCTGGTAACACAGATTTTTATAATAATTTAGACAAATTTTCGGTTGATGACGAAGCGGGAAAACGACAAATTTATCATCGATACTGTATTGAACGAGCTGCAACACATTTGGCTCATATATTTACAACAGTTTCCGAAATTACTGGATATGAAGCTGAACATTTATTAAAACGAAAACCCGACATAATAACGCCGAACGGTTTGAATGTGAAAAAATTTTCGGCCATACATGAATTTCAAAATTTACATGCAATTGCAAAGGAAAAAATTCACGAATTTACTCGAGGTCATTTCTACGGTCATTTTGATTTTAATTTGGAAAAAACTCTGTACCTATTTATCGCTGGTCGATATGAATTTGGTAATAAAGGTGCCGATGTATTCATTGAATCATTAGCGCGACTGAATCATCTACTAAAGGTAATTGACTTGATCTTTATTTGTTGAGATTAGTTAACAAAATTATTGATAGTCATTCTATTAAAATAGTCAGAATTGCCGGATGTCACAGTGGTAGCCTTTTTGATATTTCCAACGAAAACCAATAATTTCAATGTGGACTCGTTAAGAGGACATGCGGTCACAAAACAACTACGGGATACGATAAATAGTGTTCAACAGGAAATGGGAAAAAGAATGTTTGACACGTGTCTAAAGTGAGTATTTCATTGAATTTTTCTTTCCTCTTCATTAAACTGACCAAGAAACAAAACATTTTTAGCGGTCGTCTTCCAGTAGCATCAGAATTATTAACAAAAGAAGATGTTGTTAAGGTGAAACGTTGTCTGTACGCCTTACAAAGAGATGGTTTGCCTCCAATTACAACGCATAATGTGGTGAGTACTAAATAATTTTTTTTAATTTTATACATTTTATATCATTTATCAAAATCAATCGAACGAACTAACTTTAAATACGAATATTGAATCATTTTGGGAAATTGCCAAATATTTAGTACAAAAATATTTTTTACTACTTGGGCTTGTGAGCATTTAACAAATTTTGGCCAAGGTAAAAAAGAGACACAAAATTTTGTGTACTAAAATATGTTTTTTAGAATTTCCATATTTCATCTGATGAATTTTAGTAATTAATTATACATAACTACCTATCTATAAGTCATTTTTCAAATTGAATAATTTTGGGAAATAGCAAATATTTAGTACAAACATACATATTTTGTACTAACATACTGTTTAGACTAGCGAATGTTTAAGAGACTTTATTACAAATTTTAGCAACACTGACACTATATTATTGATACAGCATTTTGTGTACTAAATATATATATATATTTTTAGAACTTTCACATTCTCCTGTACACATATGTGGAGACTACTCAAATCAATTTTATTTATATGAAACTTTCTCATTTGCCCATTTTCTCTTCTTATATAGGACTATACTGTTTATTATCTATAGTAAGTACAAAATTTTTTGATCAACCTAAATGACCGCTACTTTTGGTCATAAAAATTATTTGTACATATTTTGAAAATTTTTAAAAACCACTACAAAATTACTAGCTACTAGGTATACTAAGTTTTTCTTGTAAATTTAATTTATAGTTTAGTTATGTATGTGAGCCGAGCGAATCGGCTGTGATATTTAACATTAATCAGTGACTACACCGAGAAAAAAAAACGGATAAAAAGGCATAATATAGGCCCACCCATTTGAATAGATCCAAAAATGATGGCGGAATAGTTAAAATCACTTCAAAATCCCATTAAGTAGTAGGAAGAAATATCGCAATTTGGAAATACTAACAGAATCATCAAAATACATTTTGTTCATCTTCAGTTCAACACAAATAAAATAATAAATAGAAAATCCACCTATTCGTAGGTCGACGATTGGAATGATCCTGTATTGACGGCGGTAAGACGATGTCAATTGTTTAACACAGTAAATGATCGGGTAAAAATTGTATTTCATCCCGAATTTCTATCATCAACCAATCCCCTATTTGGTTTGGATTATGAAGATTTTGTACGCGGTTGTCATTTGGGTGTTTTTCCATCATACTATGAACCATGGGGTTATACACCGGCCGAATGTACTGTAATGGGTATACCAAGCATAACAACAAATCTATCTGGTTTCGGTTGTTTTATGCAGGAACAAATTGCCGATCCTAAATCCTATGGAATATATATTGTGGATCGACGATATATTGGACTTGACGATAGTATTAATCAATTGGCACAGTTTATGTTTGAATTTTCGCAAATGTCCCGACGACAGAGAATTATTCAGCGAAATCGTACCGAACGTCTGAGCGATCTATTGGATTGGCGAAATTTGGGAATAGTTAGTGTTTTTTTTTTAAAAATATATTAAGAGAATGTCTATGATGATGAAAAAAAAAAAAATGAATTTTCCAGTACTACCGAGAGGCCCGTATAAAAGCACTGCAAGCCGTCTATCCGGATTATGTTGGTGAGAGTGGCATTGATTCGGTAAACCGAAGTAGTTTTGCATATCCTAAACCATACAGTGCACCACCTAGTCCCAGCTCATCTCGTAATTATTGACGGAAATCGAATTTCGATTAAACAAATAATTTACTAAGCATTTTAAATTTAAGGTCATACAACACCAGCCGCTTCCGTTCATGGATCAGACGATGAAGATTCGGTTGACGATGAGCTTGAGTTACATGAATTAAGTTTAAAAGAGAAACATTAAGCGTTCGAATTTTTTTTTAGTAAATTTTACCATGATATTGCCATATTTTTGTAGATTAACTAAAATAGGAAAATAAAGAAAAAAAAAAATATTATTTTGGGGCCGATATTTAATAAAAGTATCTTTTTGTGGGACTGATGCTAGATTTAGTGTGGTTCTGGTTAAATATAATTTTAAGTCTTGTGAGCTTAGCTTAGAACTTAATTTATTATTGCATGCAATTTTCGTGCTAACTTTCTTCCTAGTTTGCACTTAGTTAGGTACCGCACCTGAACACAGTCAACGAATTTTGTTGTTTGTATTGTTTGTTCTCATATTTCTATTGTTAAATGTTCAATTTCTTAGGTTAAGTTACTTGACCTTAGATTGTCGTATATAGTAAGCATTCTGTGTCTTAAATTGGCGTATGTCATGCTGTTCTCTGTTCATAGGGCATAGAGATTTAAGTCATTTAGCCATGTTTAATGTAGCCAAATACTATTCTTTTTGTACTTTTTGTTTTTATACCTATTTTATCCCTTACAAAAGATTCATATTTTATCTGGCTTTGTGGGAATTATGAGATTACAGTACGTCTAAATATTCTGAGCCAATTTATTTAGTACTTAGCGCTTGTCTGATTAATTATGCATTGAATTATTTGGTGATCATTTTTTACATACGCAGAGTACTAAATTAATTATTTGTATATATACTTGGAATGTGTTGTTGCCGTCTTAATAAATATGATTATATCTACTATTTAAGAACACAGAGAGCACACACAAAAAATGTTTCCACAAAACAAATTACGTTCCACGGCCTATATAGAAAACCTAATTTTTCTCATAAAATTCACATCAAAACCTTATCGGAACCTTTGACTTTTGTAACTAAATTATTACAACCAAAAAAAAAAAAAAAAACAAAACCAATGTTAAACCAACTAGCATAGCACAAGAATATCGTCCATTCAGTATTTGTTCAACTGGTGTGGTTGTTGTGCTTATCATCTTCAGGCGTATAGTTAGTTGTAAGTAAATCGTGAAAATTCCAAAACGGTAAAACGGTTCCGAACAATGAAACGCACTGCAATCATTGCAATTTGTTGGTTGTCGCTTTTCAATTCTATGATGGCATCGATTACAAATCAGTGTATCAACTGTGATTCGGAAAATATTCAAACGGTCGTTCAGTGTCCGCAGGGACAACAATTTAATGGTACACATTGTCTCGAAACGGATATCGCTCAGTCATGTCCCGCTGGATACTCATGGAATGGCTATGCTTGTTATTCGATATCAACGGCAACTCTTATATGTCCGTCTGGATATTATTGGAATGGAGAAATTTGTCTGCCACTAGAAATTCAGAATATCTCGCAAATATGTCCATTCAGTG
Organism: Platyura marginata; assembly: GCA_026745375.1. Taxonomy (NCBI): domain Eukaryota; kingdom Metazoa; phylum Arthropoda; class Insecta; order Diptera; family Keroplatidae; genus Platyura; species Platyura marginata. The sequence goes on along the minus strand of JANSTT010023058.1, from coordinate 31,406 downwards.
AGATCAATCGTGGCCGTTTGGATATTCTTCCGCCACGAACATTAAATGTGACTTCACCGTGGACGCCCGAACCGATAACAGCAAATATTGACTGCCCCAATGACTACATCTGGAATGGCTATCAGTGTTCTCAGACAATATCGATAAAGACAAATTGTCCAACAGATTATGAACTGATAAATGGACAGTGCCAACACTCGACAACCGGGAAATGTCCAAATAATTACCAAATCGTTAATGGTGAATGTGTTATAGAGACTTCGGAGGACGTTGATTGTCCTGATGGTTTTTGGAAGGATGTCAATCATTGTGTTCATTCAATGCCTAGTTGTCCGGATGGATATAATCTTGAGAATGGAATATGTGTAAAGAAAATATTGGGATATTGTCGACCAGGATCAACGATGTATAATGGACATTGTATTAGTAGAGATCGGACAAATGTTGATTGTCCGGCCGGTTATGATTGGGATGGCTATCAGTGTGTTCATAGCCGAGCTAGCTGTCCTGAGGAATATAATTTGATAAACGATAAATGTGAACGTGTTGCGTTAAGTGATCCATTATATTCGTGTCCATCGAAATTGAGTCTGAGTGAGAGTAGAACGTGTGTTAGTGGTGATAAATATTGTCCTGGTGGATATATTCTTAAGGATAATGAATGCATTGAAGATGCATCGCCATGTTCCGATGGTTATGATTATCGTGACGGTCAATGTATAAAACAAAAATGTGCCGTCGAAGTTCCAGATCAGCCATCTGCTTCTACCCCTAGTCCTATTCCCACGCATCCAAACTGTTCACAAGGTTTTGTTTTATATAACAATCGATGTGTGGAATTTATCCAACCAATACAACCAGGAATATGTCCAGATGGATATATTTTTTACGAAAATAAGTGTATTCGTGTAGATATAACAACAACACCGACACCTTATCCAGCCGCAGAATGCCCTGCAGGATACATATATCAAGATCATCGATGCATTAAATCAATTGCCGCTCAACCACCAATAACAGTTCCACATATTGTAAAGCCAATATGCCCAGACGGTTACATACTACAAGGTCATGAATGCGTATCTTCAATTACTATACAGCCATCTACACAATCACCGGAAGAAGTACTGCCTGTTTGTCCGAGTGGTTATGTATTTGTTGATAACAAATGTGTTCCATCTAGTACCCAAGATCATCCCATAACATTTACCTGTCCTAAAGGATTTGTTCTACAAAATAACCAGTGTATTAATGTAACTGCGGACAATGTTCCAATACTGCCACCAGGAAGTGGAGACATTCCTATTCGACCACTAGACCCGTGTCCATTTGGTTATGCATGGTCTAATGGATCATGCATCAAAACAGTACCAACATGTCCGGAGGGATTTGTATTTGTCAAGGATGCATGTTATTTGAAGCCCGTTTTTCCCGATATCGAAGAGATACCAACAACAACACAAAAAACATATTGGGAGGTAGAAACATCTCACATACCGCCAAAACATGAATGTCCTCCATGTGGACATTATCTATGTCCACCATGTGATAATACATCGACGAAACGTGGACCACAAGACATTAACATTTCAAATGTTATCAACAACAACAATACAATTTATCATCCGACAAATATTTCGACGATCAATGAAAATAATGTTGTAATCCATTTGGGTGGATGGGGTGGCCACAATGGGTGGGGCGTTAAAATTATCAAAAACAACGAGACTATTTTCGAACCATCAATACAAACATTATCTGGGAATAGTAATGACATGACGCTGGACAGTCAGGAGACATTTGCCAATTCAACTGGTGACGAATCAACTGATCCGTATAGATGCTGTGAAGTTCATTCGCCGCGACAGTGTAAACAGGACGGTGAAGAATGGGTGTGCTACCACAAGAAATACCATCGTTGCGGAAACTTTTGTACCCATCCAAAAATATATTTAAAACCGCGAACGATCAATTATCGATCGAATGTTCTAATAATGCCACCACCGCCAGCCAGATATGCTCGGCTAATGTCGCATATAGAACGAAATCTAAAGGCTACTGGTTAGTTGCACATATTTACAATTACAATTTGATGAATTTAATCTACCAATGAATTTGATCTGTCTGTCTTTCCAGATTGTTCAGGATGTATACGAGGTGGTTATAGTTGTTCGAATGACTGTTTCAAATACGATTGTCAAGTCAATGATTGCAGTTTTGTAGATCAGGAGAGTTTTTGTGAATCCTACGGTGGCGATGGTTGTACATCTGATGATGGTAATTATCAATCGAAATAATTTTGGTTTCAATACTGCCACATAGAGATAGAAAATATATTCTTATAAAAAAAAAAACAAAATTATAAAAATAGTGATTGTTTGAAAACTTAATAGTTTTAGTATTGAGGATCGGGAGATCATACACTGCCTGTCTGTTTCAGATTGATACAAAAATTTGTCAATAATGGCACGCATCAATTTTTACACAAAACTTTCATATCACTATCGCTGCCATTTTCATTTCATCAGTAAAGCCAGACTGATCTAGTATGACAGCTGAACTGACTTATCATAATTTCGAATTTTATATTAATTGTTTATGGTAGGAAGCTTTATGATCAATTGGTCAGATCTCTTTTCTTGACATCACCTCAATTGTATGTCTGGCGGTCTCACCTACCTACGAATAGGCAAAAGAAGGTTTTTCTTTAAATTGTATTCAACTTTTATTCAGTATAACTAAAATAAATATAAAATTGATTTATATGCCAACTAATGCGAAGGTTTGGACATAGATTAGCTAGCTGTAAAGGTAATATTTTGAACTCTGCTTAAAAATCTTCATCGTCATCGTAAATAATTTTCGGTCTTCTTCGTTTTACATTATTTTGGAGATGCTTTGCCATTGCTATATAGTCAACGTCATCTTGATCGTCTTCATCGATACTGTTGGAGATATTTTCTTCAACTTCCATTATTTCATTTCGTAAATGATGCCGAGGATAGCGACGATGATTTATTATATGCCTAGCTGGTCTTGGATTATTTTCCATTGACACATCAACCGGATATGTTGCATATGGATTTTCATCTAAATTTGATGACGTACAGTTTCTTATTTCTATTGTTCCATCATCGGACACAACTTTACATTTATACACATCTGTTGACCATTCTTCTGTACCATTTCCATGCGTTGTATTTTCTTTTCCATTTTCATATTCAATATCGTATCCATCATCTCCATCCATATCATCGTATTGTCCTTGTTCCGGATAGAAACCCCAATCGGGAACCATCATTGGATAACAAGTTCCAATCAGATAGCATGGCACCATGTGATAATAGAATGGTCTTAGGACGGGTCCTCGACGATATAGTGGTCCCACATCGAAACCATCTTCATAGCATCCACGACATTCTTGATCGTTGTCAGGATCGTCTTCATTATCATAGTGATCATAGCAACCATCGCACGATGATCTATATCGGCCTCCACATGATACAAATGGCCATTGATCAATGTAAATGCATCGCTGTTGTTTCGGCTGAGGAACGTAGCCATTTTTTCCGGAACATCCTTTTTTATTGCCTTGGCATTGTTTTTTCGAACGTACATGAATCGTACGAGATGTACACTGTGGACCACAGGTCTTTTTGCGACTATAGTGACATCGTCTGCCGCTCGTCGATTGAATGCACGATTTTGGTCGAGATACAATACAGCAGGAACCCCGTTCATTGTAACCCAATCCAAAATCCCCACCACTTTCATTGGCAGTTGCATTGTTCGGATAAATATGAATATTGTTTACATTTGTAGTGCTTATATTGGTGGGAACATTTATAGTGTTTGTATTATTGATTAAATTTGTAAGTTTTATGACTGTCGTTACATTATGTCCAGCTTCGATTTTAGTTTCAACACGTTCGGCATCTGTTCCATTTATTCCTTCGACAATTACTGTTTTGTAACCGGACGAAGAATGTGTCGTATTGCCGCCATGCACAAAAATTGGACACACCGGACATGCCTGTTCACATGTAGAATTGCCACTACAATTCGATCGACATTCAGCATTTAATTTCTGGCAACTAATCGTAATGTTCTGTAGTGTTTCTGTGGAAACAACTTGTGGTCCAAGCGGACATGTTTGTCGCTTTTGACGTGTTTCCTTTTGTGCCTCGATACACTTTAAGTAGGCATTATATTCGGTTTCCTCACAATCGTACGGTTCAATTTCATTGCATAGCAATTGTTGATCATTGTCGGCATATGCAAGGGCTGCAAGCAGACAGCATGCAACCGAATAGCATAGAATGTGCATCTGAAATGATAAAAGTTTTTTTTTTTTTTGTTGATTTTATTATAGAGGAGCTGTAGTTGTTTCCGTTTTTGTAATTAATTTTTTTTTTTTTTTTTTATTAAACTTATAGATAAGGCTTCTTCTCTCTCTCTGATGGGTATTTGCTATCGAATTAGGTCAATGTAGACACATCATACGTAATGTAGGTATGATATATATTCTCAGTTGTTTACTCACTCATGAATAGATTGTTTATTGTTGACGGTGAGAATATTGTCGGGAACTGAGTAAATTATAGAAGATAAGATTTCTAAACGTAGTAAATGATGTAACCCACACACAGTACGCCCTTAATTCTGATGTCATAATTTTTATTTGCTTCTAATGATGGATAATATAGATTATTATCAAATACAATGCAATCAATTTCATTTTAGGGCGTATCGATATTCTAATATGATTATGGGTATATGTAGGCACACTCAAAAGTCTCAATACGTTTGATGATACTCGTAATTATATTAGCGAGCGAAACGAAGAGTGTCAAATCGGACAAGATTTAGGATAATGTCATGACAATGTCACATTGAAGAATAAAGAGAAAGTGAGTACATACTTGATTTTTGGAGATCGTACTTACTGATAAATTTACTTTAACATAAGAGCATGAACTGATAACAACTTACTAAGTATATGTCTAGTAAGTACTAGGGAAAATCTCATCAAGTGGTTGCGTATACATTGGTAGATTTTTCTTTTTCCTATGCAAGTAACTAAGGAAATTTTTAGTTATTTAATTGGCCCAAATTAGAACAATTAGAGAACAAGACACAATTTAATTCCCAATCTTTTTTTTTTAATTTTCTAAACTAAATTTTTGGAGAAATCATTAAAATATGCCCAACTATGCCTTTTTTTATTATTATTTCTAAAAATTGCACAATTATCCTACCCAAAATTAGAATTCAAAATAATTGTTAGAGCAAATTTCATTTTCTCCTCCCCACAAATTAATTGCCACAATTTTAACATCAAACATATTTCGTTTTACATTTTAATTTGTTATAATTCACTTTATAAAACATAAAACTCAATGGAAAAAAGTGAAAAATTTGTAATATTCCCACAAAAGTCCATACTTTGGTCAAAAATTTCACACAAAATTTATTAAAAAAAAAAAATAAAAATAAAATTTACATAATCACTTTGCCGGTTATTTCTATGTTTACATTTACACAAAAATGAAGAACAGGTAGTCGACTTAACTCTATATAATATTGAGATAAGAAATTTGAGAATGTTTTTTTTTTTTTTTTAGCTTTTCAGAAGAAATGCTGATGATCCACTTCAAACTCACCTTTCCAAAACCACTTCACATATAATTTTGCCAGAAAAAAATCCATTATCTCTAGCTATACGCTAAAGTATCATAGTTTTATTGTTAGATAATTGTTAGACAATATATTTCAGGTACATTTTCGGGGTTGGAAAACCTTTTTGAATATATATTGATATAACGGAAGGTGAATGGGGATGGTTTTTAGTGGATAGAAATCTCACACTACCGAGGCACGGGGGGGGGGCCGTCTTTGGAAGATTTTCCACTCTGCCATAAAAAAAAGTCATTTAGCGACCATAGGTGTAAATGGAGCACTGAAACCGGGCGTTAAGAAATATTTAAAGCATTCGATGCATATGTTCGGTGATTTTGACTTGTGATAGGCAAAAAGATAGTCGCAAAATCTAAATTATTGCCAAAATCGTGGTTGAATTTATCCTAGCATAGTCTTTCTAAAGTAAAGTCAAAATGAGAGTGTATTTAGATTCATACAGCCTCCAGTGTAGTTAGTCGGGTAGTTTAAAAAATGTCGTTCGTTTCTACACAAATATCAAGAAAGTACCGTACCGGGGTACGATGATTTTAGGTTTTCTTCATCTATAAATTGCGTACACTCAAGAATGTTTAACTATCAAAACGAAAGATAACGATACGCACATTATGATAATAATTCACAACGAAATAAAAAATTGTTTCTCGAGATAATGTAAAATTTGTTGTATGGCCGTTCTAATTTTGTGAACCCAAATTAAATTGAGTCTATATTTGTCCATAGACAACGTACCTATGGATGTATGTTTGTGGATATATAATAATAAACAGTGACATTTTGCAAAATTTGTTTAATTAATAAATTAGGCAAACTTAATCTCTTTCTCTCTCTCTCTCTATCTCTTTATATAATTATATCTTCATATATATGAAAAAAAACTATAGATTACGATATGGATCTGATTGAACTTTGGCCGCACTGTCAATAATAGAATAGTTCCGTTCATTAGTTTTGGGGACAATATGTCTATGACGTATGCATGTAAAAAATTAGGTCACCAAATTCCAATCTTTTATCTTTTATCTATTCCATATAATCGGCAGCCTTGGTTTTGGTAAAACTTTTAAAATTATTTTGATATTATTGATCGCTGATACTAAGATAACGATTTCAAAAAATAGCTATATATCAGACACGAGTCCTGCTAACATCGAAGGGAAGGAGTACCTATCAATTTTTTAGTGAAACAAACAGTCGGTAGAATACAAAATTCAATAAAACAAGAAAATCAGTTTTGAAAAGAAATTTATTGACAACATGAAATATATACATTTTAGGAATAGAAGAAATCTGAGAATTTGTTGATTGTTGGTTTTAATTAAAAATAGTAATAATAATGCAAGAGTTGTTTTGATTCCATTCAAAGAAAAACAATGACTCTGGAGAGAGAGAGACATTTTTTCATTAACCAGAATTTTGGATCATTTTCGAAAGATCATTTTCTTAAATGGCAATTTAGTGAATTGATTTTTTGTTTAATATTTTGTCGACATCGCGTACGTTGACGGCATTAAAATAACAAATCCTACTATACTATATTAAATCCAAAACGAACAAAAATCCTTTCTATCCCCTTTTCTATTGATCTGCAAAATATTAACTAAACAATAAATCTATGATTTTGGGATGGCTGCTTTTTAAACAGAAAATAAATAAATTGTTTCATCTTATTACTAGCAAAATCTTAAAATTACAACACAATTTAACACTAACTAAATTTTTTGATCGTTCACACACACTTTTCTCCATCGAGGACTTTCTTCGTCTATATTTATTTACAAATCTTGATGTTTGTTCATTTTTTGTGTATATACAGTCAAAATTGTATTGGCCAACATCTACTTTCATCTATAGATGTATATAATTTAACCTATTCGTAAGTATGTACATGGTAGAACATTCTAAATACTAGTATTGCTTGGGCTACAGATCTAGAACGAAAAGAAAAATAAAAAAAAAATTAATTTTATTGGGAATATCTTTTTTTTTTCAATCAACTTACTCATTGTTTCCTGTTGAATTTCAACCTTATAGCTAGGATTATCGTAGGAAACGTCATTTTTTCGTGGTGGTGTTATGGCAGCTGTTTGATGACCCCTTCGTCTTGTTAATATTAGTAACAGAACTAATGTCGATGCTACAGCTAAAGCGGCTATGACCGCTACAACAACAAGTGGACCGTAATAGTCTCCAGTTGGTTCAGTGTCACCAGCTGTAAGAAGTTTTCCTAACAAAAAAAACAAAAAAATGGTGATGATTTACTGTAAAACAGTTTCTAGTAGATTATTGACACTAATATCATACCTGTTTTTCCAGGTGCCGCTAATCCTCCGGGTTTTGTTATAAAATTGACGACATTGCTCTTCTTTATATTGCCATTTGTCAGATACATTTCTAACCACAAACGGTATCGTGTTCCAGGTTTTAGATCGGCTATCAGTGTTCCTGTTGTAGAATCTCGTTTAGCCACTTTGAAGACACTAAAATCAAACAGTTTTATTAAAGCAATTATAGGGGGTTTTTTTTCTAACAAAACTACCTCGAATCTTCTTTGCCTGTATCACTTTGGTAAATAGCTCTGTAGATATTAACAAATTTATCTTCGGGATATGGAACACCATTCCACGATACCTCAACACTCATTGCCTTCACTTTGGTAACATTAACGATGACATCAAATCCATACACATCAATACGCGGTGCAGTTCGTACTTCGACCATATCACCAGCACGTAATTCAGCACCATGACCAGGAAATGGAATGAAAAATATTCCCACCTCATAGGCTGTTTCCGGTTTTAGATTTTCAATCGTGTACGATGTTAATGTTCTATGAATCAATGGAGTTGCATCATAAATCATGCCGCTGACTTCTTTATATCGCAACTGAATGCCATCCACATATTCCAATTCACTGTCGGACAATTTGTTCCATGTAAGACGTATCCATGTTGAATTCGTTTCGCTCGATTTCAATTCGGCATCATCAACATGCTTCAGAACTTCAGCCATATTGGATGTTGGGAAATCGATTACTGATGGTGGCGTTATTGTTCGTTCGGGTGGTGTTCGTACTGTATATACTTGGCTGGACGGTTGAGAGTTTAGGTCACGAAGAATTAATGTTATCTTTACGCGATATTGTGAATTTGGTTCTAGACTGGCTAATTCGAATTCGAGTTGTGATGTTGCAATCAGATCTTCGGGTGGAGCGAATACTTGAACAGGCCATGTTGAGGTGTCATTGTTTCTACAAAATTTTTTTTTTGCTGTCAATTTACTTGATATATTCACTTTTAAATCTAGAGTTTTACCTTCCATTCGTATATCTTAACTCCACTCTACCATGTAGTCCAACAAAAACACTCGGAACAATAAAAATAACTCTTACCGTTCTCGAATCGATTGGCTCCAAAGCGATGACTTGAAGATCTGGCGATAAACTTGGGAAACCATGACCTAAAGCAACAGAAACGGTAAAATCACATACTTCTAATAAAAGTTTGAATTTTTGTTTGTTCTAAGGCAATAAGCGCTTGAATAAAGCGAAATAAAAGTTAAATGTTAAAATGAATTGGGCACCTGATGTTGGTCTTTGGCCAGATCCGAGTTCAGCTCGATGATCGCCAAATTGATAATTAACGCCGTTTTGTTGTGCACCAAATGGTATATGAATGTTTGATCCATGCAAAAGCGGTCCAGCATTCTGGTCTGGACTTTGAATGTGTTGCAAAAGCTGTTCGATTCGAAGATGCGGTTGAATGTTTTGTGTATTTGGTCCAATGATATTGTAAAGTTCTGGCGGAAGTTTGTCTTGTGTGTGAATTTGATCGTGAACAAATGGATTGTATGGTAATTTTGGATTTTGTTGTGGATTATGTTGACCAAAAGATCCATAATCTGGATATTGATCTTTACTTGTTGATGGATTAAAGAAACCAGGACCGGGATTTGGAGCAATATTTATGTGATGGGTAATGTCATCGTCGTAATTGGTAAAATCGAATTTATTATTGTCATGGCCGTGGTGTTGGCTGGGTGATTGTGTAAATTGACCCTGATATTTAATGTCAATCTTTGACGGTTTTTTGTACGGTTTTTCTTGTGGTATTTTTGGAGGTTTCCCATCGACCGTTGGATATACGGGACGAATACCGTTTGCAGACTCCAAGTCTTGTTCTGTTGTGTGTTGGTCAACTTGTGGCGTTATTGTTGGGCCTAATATTCCATGTTCATTTTCTATAAAGAAATGTTATTTTGTGAAGGAATGATATGGAGCAGTGCGCATAAAATGATTTGGAAAAAAAGTGTTACAGAACGACTTTGGCCAAAACGTTAGTTTCACAAACGAATATCATACCTGGCGGTGTTTCACTAGTAGTGCACGTCCATTGTTTACAGCACTCATCTTCTGGTATTGGAAGAAGTCTAGCACTTTTCGGATTACATGGTAAATGTGGAGGGGGCAATGCTTGAACAGCTGGACATGCTGGACGACATTCAACTTTGCCACTTTCACAATAACAATGCTGTTCGCATCCCGAAATATTACTAGGAATTTCCGACCAATTATCAAACATTAGACCTTTGTATTCACATGTTCCATTATTGACGCATCGCATTCGTTCCGGACAACATTTCGGTGCTATTGCTCGGAATGTAGCCGGCTCTGGTTCCCATTGCAAACAATGAGGATCCAAAACATCGAGCGCAAAATTTGATGGACATTCCAATTTTGCACAGTGAACACCTTCTTTTACACAGATACAGAGTGCATCACATCCATCATGGAATTGTTGACCTTAAAACCAAAATTAAAAGCTTTCGAGAACAATCATTTTTGTTTTTTTTTTTAAATATTACCAATTTTGTATTTTTGATTTTTGTGTTCACATTGCGTATCAGCACTTTCATCAGTCTTATTTCTGTCAGTAGTCGGTGGCGGAACAATTACAATTGGCGACTGTTCATGATCGTCTAACGTTACATCACAGAGTTCAATTTCACAGCACATATCCTTCGGATCGCGTACCGTAACGCATTGTTCCGATGTTTTATGATTGACTTTTGGACATCGAGGTTCACATGTGACCTTTCCACTTGTGCCGCACGTGCAAATTTCTTGACATCCATCTTCAATTTTCTCATTTTGTTTATACTCTTTGCCATTGTAGAGGCATTTAATTTCGGATGTTGATTCTGTTTCATTTGATTCGTCTATGTACATATAATTGAAATCATATTAGACACAAAACATGAATATTATGTTTCAAATTCGAGAAGTACTACTATTCAAATCTACCATAACAATTGAAACAATGACCATAATTTTTCAATGCAATTTTTATTCGCATACAATTGCCATGTATTTATTCCAACATACCTCCTACACATAATGCCATTGTTTTCAAATAGAACAATTTTCAACGGGGATCACTTGACTTTTATTACTAAATTTATCTTAAATTTTTTTTTTAATTTGACTTGGCAAACATTGTGCAAATGCAATGAAAAACCACACACACGGGAAACATTTTCGTTGTTTGTCTCGCTTGTCTTCTATTTGATCTGGTTAAGAGCGTAAGTGGATGCATTATTTATTATTACGACAAGGAGGGAAAAAAAAAACAAACTGACATATAGAGTGCATATGAACAAAACCATTTATTTCGAAAGTTTTTCTATGGATATCGTTCGTTACTGTGTATTTGTACACTCGTATTTAAAGAGATATATGTTCGCTATGCACGCGTGTTCACGAAACAGAAAACAGAAATAATCCCATATCCATATACGCGAGCATGTGAATTTCAATTTAGTCCAACTTTCTAACGATGCTAACAAATGGTTTCGAAATTTTTGTTTACTTATTTGGCAGTTTTTTTTTTGTTTTTTTTTTTTGGATTTTGCTAAATAGGAACATCCTGGTGATGTATTGCCCACAGATAAAATGTTCCAATGTTGGAAACTTTTATTTGAATGATATTGGATTTTTGGTATAAACATTTATCATTGTCAACTGATGGAATTATGAATATTCTTCAATATTGAACACAGTATGTTGCTGTATGTACTGAGTACTGTACGTACATACTGGACAATGTATAAGAATTTATCTATTTAAATAAGTAAAGTAAAGTATTGATCATTCAAATTTTGTCATTTTATATTGGATGAGAAAGTATGGAGCACTTAAGCATAATTTATGTTGCTACAGGTAACCCTCGTATAACGCGGAGGTTAGGTTCTACAAAAATGCCGCCATATACTAATCCGCGTCATACGCGACAAGGAATGTAGTTTGAATGGTTTTCAATTATTTCGACTAATTCTCAACGTAGCCCATGAAAACAGCCCATGAATGCATATTAATTGTATTCTATTTTAAAGAATATTTGAAGTGAAAAAAATAAATATTTGTAAATTTGGAAAAACCGCGTTTTAAGAAACTCCAACCGCGTTGTACAAGGGACGTCCGTAATTTCAAAAACGCGTTATATGAGAGTAACCTGTATGTAGAAAATAGCTGAAAAGAAGTTTGATCATTTTTTTTACCTATTTATACATACCTTCAGTAGTTTTTGCCTTATAATCACAAGTCATCATAGCACAGCATTCATCAACATCAGCGGATATGTCTTCACGACAAAGTGGATCTAATTTTTTGCCACGTTTAAAATATTTGCCCGTACAACGTGGCTTACATAACCATGCTCCTTTTTCACACGTACATTTCTCATCGCAACCTTTTTCTATTGTTTCGCCAATCTACAAATGAAAAAAAACCCACCAATTAACTTATAACTACATCATGACAAAATTAATTAATGAAATCTAAATTAGAGTAAATTCAATGTCCATTTATATTAAATAAACGTAAGCTCCTATCTATATAATTCAATTTTAATTAACTATAGTAATATAACTAAGTATATATTTTAAAGTGCAATTTGTTTACGCAGTGTAAATACTATATTTTGTTAATAATAAAGAGAGAAATAATTATTGAGGTTTCTCTTTCATCGTGCACCTACCTGTGTACATATAAAAAGTGAAATATTAACATAGAGAGATTTAAAAAAGGCTTTCAGTCTAATTATTTGTGCAATGAAGACATTTAATGTAAGTTAAATGTATTTGAATGAATATTTTCTGCAAGTACTTTTTTATTAGTAATTATTATTGAACTCTTTATAATATCCTTGTGAGGGTAGCATCAAAGGGTATTATAACTTAATATTTACCATAAAGAAGTCATCATTCCGATAGGACACTTTAATAGAAAATGGCTTTAATGTCAGTTAATATTAATTATAGTAATTATATGCATCTGAAATTCTATACAAATTACTTGAAATGTTCGCAAATAAATTGAAAACGTGAAGATTATTAATTTTATGATCAAATTTATGGTAAAAAAAAACTTGTTGTTCAGATTTTTCCAATTTTCCCTTCATATCATATCTCTTAAACCATTGGACAATTCTTCGGAGAAACTTTTTTCCTGTTAGCTCCTTCTAATATCTATCAGAAAAAAATAATATTTAACCGACCGTCCAATCGATATTGTGTGAAATTTTCATAGAGAACTAATTCCAAAAGATTTTTTAAAAATCGGCCAATTGGAATTGGAAAGCCTCGAAATTAGATGCTAATTAAAGCTGAGGCTTATACGAATCCAACGATATATAGATGTTTGGGTTTATTGTATGTCTCATATTTATTTTGAATTTTTAAAAATTTATAATTTTTTTATTTTGTTTTTTTTTTCTGTGTGGAAAGCAAGCATTGGTATAATAATTATTTCCAAATAAAGAGGAGAGCCTTAAAATATCGTTTAACTTAGGACACCTTTTTTAAATAAATACAAAAAACTAATTACAACCTACCTCTATTCTATATATCAACATTTAAAAGAAGTATTGAATATGAATTTGCTATTGTTAAAATGTGTTGTAAATAAATTTGTATGTAAGTACCTATATGTACCTACATATAGGTATTAAAATCCATTATTACTTTTATTGCTACAATTTTTCATTGCAATAAATATTTTACATATTTATATACATACATACATTATCCACCTATGTATGTGAATGCATTAATGCTAAATTATTATACAAATTTACCAAATATATAAAAAAAACCTTATATAGTTTTTGAGATGGAATTTTTACACATGTCTATGAATAATGAGAATATAAATTATTTTATTTGTTTTTAAAGCGAAAAAATATTCGATTTTATTGCAGCTTAAGCGCGGATAAATTATTGGCAATAATACTAAATGCAGTAAACTTTTTTGTTGTGAATTATTGCTTTTAAATGATATTTATGGGCGTATTTGTTTTATTTAAATCAGAACAATTTGTTTATGCATTTTATTTAAAAAATTATGCAAGGTTTCTATACATATCATTATTAATATACATACATATGTACCCACTTAAAGTATAGATGCCACAAAAGTGAACGCTAAATCTATAGTGAACCGATTTTAATAAGTTTCATTTGTTCTGAAAGGCAGAACTTAGAAAATCAATTCTAGAAGTGAAAATTTTATGATCTTTGATGAAAATAAATCTCTAAACAAAAAATTGTATCTACCAAATACACCACTTGTCAAATCTTCAAATTTTAAAATGAAATAAGTTGGGCGAGTTGCCAAATTAAATCTACATATATATGTATGTATATGTATATATAGTAAATATTAAATTATGTAATAATTTTTTATGTAAAAAAAAAATCATAGATCCGCAGCTGATTTAACAACATAAAAGATCAAACTCACACTATATTCAACCTTTATAGCTTAACAAAACAATGAAATACTACCTATTTCTCATCGTCATCATCATTAAATCATTAAATCATCGTGAGTGAAGGTAGAATTACCTTCAACATAACTATTATACAAGACATATACATACATAGCATAACCACGAATACATATTGTGAACTCATCTCTCTATGCTTTGCTTTATGCTTCAATAAATATAATAGAAAACTATTGTTGTTGACCTCTTGCATTTTTTAGTATTTATTATGCTTGAACTGAGACTACTTAAATTAGGTACGTACTCGTACTTTGTACAGATAGTTATATAAATTTAAATTAAATACGTTATTAATTACTATTTATGGACAAGTGGAGGTATACAGAAATATAATTTCAAAAGCCATTTTAATAATTGCCGATCTATTTTGATAAGGGAGAATTATTAGTTTCAATAAAATCAAATCGCCCATAGACTTTAATGTACATTTCTTTTCTTCTAAGACGAAGAAAATAATTTTTATTTTTTTTGTATTGTTATTTTAGTATACGAGTATTTTCAAGTGTAAAACAAAATTTTATAAAATTTCCTCCCCTTTAATTAAACAAATTTTGTTTGTTTTTCGGCAGGAGACATTTTATGGTCAAAAAATGACTTTTCTTAAGTTAACGTAGAGTCAAATTTTGTTTGATTTTTGACGGGTAGAAATTTGGTGACTACTGATTTCTTCTCTTAAAATAATGTAAAATATTTAATTTGTAAGCGTGATCCAGCTATGTGTGAATGAGAGAGATATTCGATATGTTTTTAAGTGTATTTATAAGAATTAATGTTTTTTTTATTCAAATGGGGGCCTGGCAGTGCTAGAAAAACCTTCAAGGAAGTGGTATGTGATGAAATTGTATGATAAAAATTCCATATACAGCTTTTTTGGTTCGGGACTCTTTTTTTTGAGATACCTCCTACATGTGTTCTTACCATCAAAATTGGTGTAATTTTTAAAATAAGAGAACAAAATTTTGAATTGTATTTTTATTCAATTTTAAAATATTTAATATCAAAAATTCAATTTTGTTATATTAAAGCTCATACAAAAAAATTTCCTATTTTATTTTCACCTTAGAAGTTCGTCCCAAACTGCCTTTTTTCAAGCTTCACATAACACTACCGAATACCCTATACCCTGGCATGTTAACCTTGGCATGTTAACATATTACATAAATGTCGATCAACATCCAAAAATAAGAGTTATGGAACAACATTTTTTTTCAAATGCATAGGTAACTACTCTAAAAAAAAAAAAAAACTCCGTACCTACACAGTGCTGCCTACATATTTTAAATTGCAATTTCACCTACGGCCATTTAAACTGTGTATTTGTAGGCAGAGGTATGTTGTTTTGAAATTTTTTCATATTTTGTTGTACATGTATGACTAATGCAAATTGTTGAGAATGAAAAATGGGGAAAAATCGTGAAATGTGACGCGAAAAAAACTCGTTTGGTATTCAATCCATTCATACAGATAATTATTTAGTTACTGTCATTGGAAAATTAAATTTTCCAACGTTTTGTTCATATGTACAATACATACACTTAAGTATATGTAGCTACTCATATAGTGTGTATAATATAGACATTGATTTTTGTTTGTTTTTGTTTGTTTGCTGTATTATTAATGACTCAGTGTCATTATATATGATTGCTAAATAAGTAATGTCAATGTTAATGTGGTAATTGACATTCAGAGAAAGTGTAAATGAAATCATTTTTACTGATAATGTTTTTCGAATAAAGAAAAAAATATTTCTGTATATATTCAACATTGTTAATTTGGATAACGGGTTCATACTTGTATTACCAATTTAATTATTAATATTAATATCAAATTAATTGAATTTAAAGAAAAAATATTTTGCTCATATTTTACCCATTTTCCCTTACTTATTTTCGTTAAAAATTCATATCTCCTAAACTACGGGACCATTATTCGGAGAACTATTTTTTTACAGTTAGCTGCTTCGAATGTCTAGCAGAAAAACGATATTTGAGTGACCGTCCATCGATATGGTGAGATATTTCGATATTAAATAGATTCATAAAACATTGAAGTTGAAGATTTTTTAAAAATCGGTGGATTGGTGTTTTGCCTTAAAATTTTGCCAAAATTAAAGCTACGGCTTGTACGAATCGAACGATATATTTAAATCTGGGTGTATGTCGTTATTTAGTATTTATTTTGAATTTTTGAAGATGATATTTTCGTTTTTATTCAGAATTTAAGCCGTTTTCAGGCCTTCTATAGGAAATATGTGAAAATACTGAGATTTCTAAAGATTTCTTATTTCAAATAACTTGAAATGTTTACAAATTAATTGAAAAACGTTAAGATTATTAATTTTAAGATTAAATTTTCTGCAATTCTGTAGACACAAATTTTTTAGTTTAGATTTGCCCCATTTTCCCTTTAAAAATTCATATTTCCCCAACAAACATTTAATATTAAGTCAAAATACTACTCTGTTCGATTGGAAATTTGAAATTAATTATGTGTAGAATTGATAAAATCTATAGAAGTTCCCTACAGCCTACATATTGTACATATATGCATAATGTTAAAAGTCCTTAATGACAATTCAAATCGTATATTAGAATATCTTAATCAAGGATCTTTGTATTGTTGAACGTGAAATTGTTGATAATATTAATGTCTATATAGACATTCTGATGCAAATCACCTTAAAAACCAAAATCAATATTTCACAAGGCTCTATATTGTATACATATACAAATACATATGTAGTATATACCTAGCTACATGTATATGTGCAATAAATCTCTAACAATGGGAATAGTTAGCGTGTTATTTGCTATTCCAAACAACCATTGCCTGCTAATTAATTCCCGACTACGTCTCATTGTGAACAATTGAATATTCAGAACTTCGATTTGTCCCCTTCATACAAAACCTCCACTAACTACAAGCTACAAGATATGCAAATTGCTTTATTCAATGCTCACTTACCTTATACATTTTGCCATTGTTTATGCATTCGTTCATCGTAATTTCCTGTTGGTACTGTTGCTCATTTCGCTGTTGGTGTTGCATACCATGCTGCATATCATCTGCTGCATTTTCAACATTATCATTATCGTCATCATCATCATCCATACTAACATCACTTAGGTCTTCCATTTCTTTTGGCATAGATGATATTGTCGTTACATAATTACCCGAATCGGATACTTTTTCGTTGACTGTGGCTGGCTGACCCATTGACGACGACGACGATGATGATGATGATGATGGCATTGTAAAATTCAATGCACGGCCTTTAATTTCCGATTGACGTTCATTTTCCACATGCATTAAATGTTCAGGCATTTCAGATAAATGCCGTTCAGCATCATCATCATTAACACCATTCATGGTCAAGGAAACTGGTTTAATTTCGGTCATCGATTTATCAACAAAAATTTTCTCCGATGATGATGAAACATTGGATGCTGTGGCTGGTAAATTGTTCATAGTTTGATCATTATTTGTTGATAGGTTTGCATTCATCGTCGCACCTGTTTCATTGATTGCATTACTTTCTGTTGTACCATCATTATTATTCATTGTATTGCTTGTTGGAAGATTTGTTTTTTCTTCGTTTTGGTCTGAAGAAAATGATGATAAATTTGAATTGTTGATGGTTTCTTCGTTTATTGTTGTTTTTGTTGTTTTTGTTGTTGCGGTTACATCATCATTTTGTTCCGAAGAAAGGATAGGCAGATTCATTGAGTTTGTGGTATGTGTAGACGTTGTCGGTGCGGATGGCGGTATAGTAATTCCTGGAAGGGGAAAAAATGTTAGTTTGTTGTATACATAACTATATAATTTTGTATTTCGAAGGTTGTTTCACAAATATAATTCGTTTATATTTTTAGGGTGGATCGATTTTTATATTGGAATTTTTTAAATTTGTTTTTTTTTCAGAATCTCATATCATTTTTATTATTAGATTTTATGCATTTCTTGAGCCTCTGTTTCCGTACCAAATGGAAGAAGAATAGAAGAAAAGAAAGCATTTCTCAATATGTTTTAACCAAAACGGTTAGGGCGCTAAATAATCTATTTATTTCAATATTTTAACACTTGGGACTATACTTTTTAATGGTAATGAATGATTTAAAAATTTCTCAATTAAAGAATGTTATCATCGATCTAATGATTTATTCAAAATAAATATCTTACGTACTTACCTACAATAAATCTTATAAATTACTTTACTTCAAATACATATATATCTATAATAGCCATTGGCTTCCTAATCTCTCCTACATATCGGTAATAATAATAATGTCTCCTCTCATATTTCTTTTAGTTTCTTTTATGTGAATCAACTTTCACCTATATCGAATGAATAATATATATGTACAATGTACATACATATTTAATACAAAATGTATTTTTATACAAATGACTCAACTATAAATTAAAAATCTGTCAGTTCTACATTAAATATTGATTAAAATAACACATTACAGCTTGGTTCGTTGAAGAAAATAATAATCCATAATTTGCTATAACCAGATAGACCAAAAATAAGAAATATAAAATCCCACATGCGAGTTTGAGGTTTCGCGCTTATGAATCTTGTTGAAGTCTTTCGTTTTTTTTTTTTAATGCTCACGCGATTATTTAGGTTTGTATGTTGAATGAACTACGTCGATAATTATGCGTTGTTTTTAAAATTAACTATTTTTAAAATTAAAATATATAGAATATCAAAGTAATTAACATAAACTGTAAAAGAATTTATCGTGTAGGTAATTAAAAAAAAAAAAAAAAAAATTGGTTTACCTTCAGGTTTGTCATTGTCGTTTTGTTGTGCAATTATAACAGCTATTCCACATGAAATAATTCCAATTATTAAGATCACTTTACTAATATGCATGATAAATTCACTTTAATTAACACTGAGCAGGATTTATTCCAATATATGGACGACGCCGGATTATTCCTCTTAGTATATTTTAGCACTTTGGTATTAGAAACATTGTAATGAAATTCTTTAGTAATATTAAGTAGCACATTCTTTAAATCGCTGATGCTGATTTTTTTCCTTTTTTTTTTAATGATTCGTGATGATGATGTCGCCAAATTTCACTATAATACGTGGAAAAAAGAATTGTTGCTGCTCGATTTGGATTTGGCAATTTTTATTGTTTAATAATGTGTTACGAAAACAGGATGTGCGAAGACGATATGTGGGTTTTTCAAAACTATTTTTATTATAGATGTAGTTAAATAATCTGACACACTTGAAAACAATAATATTTTAATTATTAAATTTCCCAATAATTAACAAACATGTTTGTATTGAAATAGTTTCACTAGTGATTCATGACCTCAATCAATCAAAATTTTATCGATCTTTTTGTTTGCTATGAAATTTATACAAAACCAATAGGTTAGAGGTTGGCATTTTCAAAAATGTATATTTCGTTTTTAATCACTATTCACCTATCTACATATTATGTATATTAAACTATAATCAAAATTTTAAATGATTTTATTTAAAAAAAAGAAAAAAATCCACACGCACTTTATATTTATTGAAAATTGTCGTTCTCATGCAAAAGCCGGTTAAGACTACTTTATGGTTACAAATCATTAAAACTTGCGCGCCATAAGAAATACAAAATAAATGGTAAGAAATCTGGTGGGGTTACAAATAAGTGTATGTGATGTATATACAAATATCTACCTGTGTAGACGCCAAATAAATGTACCAGCGTTGTATTAAGGAGATATTAAAAATAAATTTTTTTTTTTGTATATTCATAGGTATATGTAAAATTAAAGTCGGATGCACTTAAAGGTAGTGGGTAATTTTTTTTTTTGGAGGCGTCCTTCAAATATAGAATTTTTTTTTTTTTTGAATCATTCATTGTTGTTATGCAAACATGATTTCAAAACAATATTATGAGTCAATTAGTAAAGTGATGTTGGAATTTTATTCAATAAAAAAAAAATTATATTGCAGATTAACCACGAACGACATCCGACAGAGGAATCCTTTGCGGGTGTTAAAAATCATTAATAACACCTCGTTAAACGAGAAAATTTAAACCTCAGAAGGGGCATCCACAATAGATCTTTTATGTTTCAATGGTGAATCACGAGATTTTTTTAAAATTAATTTTATCTGAGTTTTGAAATTTCAAGATTTGCCTCATATTTTTGTATCTTCAAGTATACGCAAAAGAAGCAAAACTATATTAGATGTCCCAGACAAAAATACAAAAAACAAAATTATTTGGAATTCCTGTATCCTTAATAGTTATCTTATTTGAGGATAATATTTATCTTACAATTTTAGCAGAAATATTTAAGTACCGACCTATGCAAAAGAAGCAAAAAATTTCCATTTTTAATGGCAGACAAAAATAAACAAACAAAAAATTTTTAGGAACATATAGAGACCTCTTATTTTGGGATAATATTTGTCTTACAATTTTAACAGACGTTCTTTAGAAATATTTTTTTTATGGCATTTAAAAGTAAATTCAGTAAATGAAAAAAAAATTCCTCAAGAAAATAGAAACAAATTGTTACGTATTACAAGTCATATGATAAGAACAATTGTTGAATAATATTCCATGTGAATAAAGAGAGAGAAAATTAGCTATCAATTGACATTTAAAAAAAAAAGAATAAGGACGAAGAAATCAAACCTACATACTTAAACATCTAACAGCGCTAGCAGTAAAGTAAATTCCTATATAACTAGTGTGTAGATCTAATTTACCGTCGTAATTATAAAACAATTTATATATGAAAAAAAAAAAACTACTCATCTCTCTGTCAATCTATAGTACCTACATATGTATGTATATACTTGAATGCAGCGATAGTTGCAAACAATTTACATAAAAGTAACAAAAATAAAATACTTCCCGCGTAATAAATAACCATTTAGAAAAATTCAAACCGAAGGTCAAAATAAAACAATAAAATCAAAAAAATTATTGACTGTTCTCAGAAATAAATTATTCAAGAAACTTACAGATAACATAATAATAGCATATAAACATCATGATGAGTTTCAAACATAGCCCATCAACTATATACATACATGCATATATGTATGTAGGTACAATAATAACAATCATACTTGTATCATCAGGTAAAAATAATACAGAAAATTACCTGAGGAAAGACAGATTTGTATATTTGTTCTCAGAAATAAATTTCTTTGCAAAATGGGAAGACATCATTATGTAATGTATATATTCTTGTACTGTACAGTACATATTCAACAATAAGAGATCATGCAAAATCTTTTTATAATGAGACCGTACCTAATATTGATTCGTGGCAGAGGTAAAATATCAACATCAGCAAAATCACAACAAAGAACTTGTTCTCGATTTGGATGTTGTTGAAATTTATATTGTATGGTGTTGTGGCATTGAATTAAAAAATCCAATCACAACACGGAAGATTTTGTGGTTATGCATTGAGAAAAGAAACCAGAAGAAGAAGAAAACGAAAAGAAAAAAAATCTAATCGAATAAAAACTAAAGATCATCTTTGTCAGTGAATTCGTTCCAGTTCCAGTTATATGTGGATTAATGGAAAATAAAAAAAAAAAAAAAAAATTTAATGAAAATATTTTTCTGAAGGAACATTGTTTAGTGTAAGATAATATATAATTCTGAAACTGGTTCCACAGCTGTGTTGTTTAGTCTGGTATGTTGAATGAATGAATGAAATATACAAAAGACATGTTCTGGTTGAGCATCACTCGAAAAATTGTTGTACACCATGAATACGCGGTTCATCTATATAGTTCATCTTTCATTGGATGATTGGGTATTTTTGCCCCAATCTATCTAAAGATCAGAATTAGTTGCTTCACGTGATTAATTTTTAATAAGACATTTTTTTTTTCAATCTTGTCTTCGAACGTCTTATATTCACGGTTTATTTAGTTCTAGATCTATACCAAAGTTAATCATCGTAGCTGATCAAATATTTTGATACTAACAATCTCAAGTGAAGCACGAACCACCCGACCTCAGTTCAACCATCATATATTCGATAAAAATACTTTCTTTATATTATTGAGTATATGGAAATTGAAGTTCTCTGAATCAATTATGAGCCACTTGATGAAAATATTGGGTGAATTATCATTTTATTGCCAAATACTTAAAAAGAATTAATATTTTCTTTAAATATTTTTAACAATATTTTCAAAATTAGATATCTACAAAACGTGAGTTCAATGGAAAAAAAATAAAATTTTTACGCCACAAACGTTTTTAATAAATATAATTTTCAGATTAAGTTCACAAGACACGTACCAGTTATTTCGACATCTTTTATACTGAAAAATTATATGTAATGAAAAACCTAAGTATCAGTGATTCAATATTAATTATAAACCGCATCTAGAGGTTTTGTTGTTGTTGTTGTTCACAATATAATTTTATTTCAATTGACAAAAGACTATATTTCTCGCCTTTTCTTATAAAAAAAATAAAAAAATTGATGATGAAACGGTCGTTGTTTAACTAGGCCATACTCAAACAAATTGTAGACGTATACGTAATGAATGGAATTGGACAGAAGTTGATAAATGTCTTATACTCTTTTTGTATGTCGCTTTAACGTTTGCGCTAATTAATTTTGTGAGAAGAGTCTCTTGAATGAGCACTCAAATTGCAAAATGGCCATAATAAAAATTAAAAAAAAAAAAAAAAAAAAAAAGATGTAGAAAAATATAATTTATGTGTATCTTTTGAAATTGTGCTAAAAATTTTGCATAATTTATTTTTCCGCTTAATGTCGCATAAACCTCGATTTATGGAGGTATAAATGAAAAGGAAAGTAAAAAACGTCAGAAAAAAAAACTGAAGTAAATTCAAAAAAAATTAGTTACATGGGTCCCCATGGCCTCGATAAATATTTCCTCTAAAAGTTTTTTTTTTGTTGTTGCATTCTGTTTGGTCAGGGAACGGATGGTTTGGATTCCACATTAAAAAATCAGTACGTTCTGCCCCTTTTTAGACTAATGTAATATCCCATTCAAAATTTAAAACGATTTATCTATGTGTTAGTGAATATTACAATGGGAGTTTATTATTTACTATATAAATTGTATATCCGCATACAAATTTCAATATCTACACGCACGAATTTCTAGTTTGTATTATATATTTTGGGAATTTTCTAAAATCTTTTAAAATAAAATTATATAACGATTTCGTTACTATACAAATAATCAAAATTTTAAATAATAAATATAAAGTTCAAAATACTCACTCTCGTATTATAACAACAAAATAACAGAAATGCGTGAGAAATTGATTTTAAACATTTAAATATGCTAATTGTATGTATAGAGCAAAACAAATAATTTAATGTGGTCAATAATAGGAATTTCATGTACTCCATAAACGCTTGAGTACTTTAGTTAAAGGGGGGTTTTTGCCTATAAAGCATTATTTAGTCGACTTAGACTGCGGTCGATATTATCGGTTGTTATGTAGCAAGGTTTTGATGGGGTTGTCATTAATTATATTAAAGTAGCAAAGCGTTGTTAATAGCAACACCCGCCATGAATTATTAGTACATATATCTGGGTATAAATTAGTAGGTTAATAAGAGTTATTTTCGTTATAGAAAATTTGATAAAACTAATTTTCTTATTGGATATGATTTTTTCACACAATGATGTTTTCAAAATTTTAAATGTTCCGTTGAAATTTTAACTCGTTAACAGTGGCGAAGCGTTCATCGAAAACACATTAAACAGAGATTACAATTAAATGCTAAAAAGTATTTTTCCGAAATGCTTAACAAGCATTGCATTGTCGTAAATAGTAATTTTATCATCATTAAGTTTAATCTTACGTATACCTACTTCAAATCAAATGGTATTGTATCGAAGAGGTGATAGACAAACAATTTTCTACCAACATTTTTCCACATATTCTGATTATAATAATAAAATCAATATTTAATAATATAATTTATGTAGCAAGATAAAAACCAGTTTATAGGTAGATCAATCAAAAATTACATAAAAAACTTATTCCCTAAGGGTTTGTTTGTTTTTTTTTTTTTTTTTTACAATAAACAATAATGCCATGGAGCTATATATAGTCTAATACTTTTGCTCTATGGATTTTATATAAAAACAAAATACAGCTTAAAATACAGCTTAGGTTCAACAATCTCAAGTTACTTACAATTCAACAGCAGTACCTAATATTAAGACGAATATGAAATAAAAACGGAAAAATAAATGATTTTTTTATGAAAAAAAAAGAAGAGAAATATTTGGTGGAAAACTCCTGTATTTGAGTTTATATATGGTACTGTGTATATACATACTACATTATATATATATATATATATATATATATACATATGCCAAATACCATTACCTACTCATACGCAAAAGCCAAAAAGAAAAGAAAAAGAATTGTTGCTTCGGGAAACAGAAAACAGTCCCATGAAAAATGAAATAAGTTGAGTATACGTGCCTCGGAAATGCTCGAGTTATTATATTTTCAGATATTGCATTTACTGGAATACAAGGTATGCAATTTTATCGTAATTGTATGTATGCTGTTTGCTTATAAAATTGTTCTTAGAGAGATAGAACTTAAGGAAAAGGGATGATGGAATATGGTTTTCCTATTGACACATTTTGATGAGTCAAGTGAAGTTACTGGAATTTTTATTAATCATTAATTGAATTTCGTTATTTTTTGAATAATATAAATTGCATTTAATGCAGTTTAGCGTATATAAACTGCTATTTTATTACATATTTTGCATTTTAGATGTGAATATAATTTAAATTTTTATTTTATAATCCAGTGACGTAGAGTAGATTTAATTTTTGCCTATTCAAATGTACCTCAGAAATTCTTACTGTAATTCGCGTATTTATAGTGTTAGAACGCCCGAAAATCCTTAAGCCTCCATAGATGGTCCCAATAGACATCCCTCTTTATATATTTATCTCAATTGATATGACGAGGTCATTTTACAGAAACCTTACAAATGGCAATTTCAACGTTATTTTTAATCATTGGCATTTTTTAGATAATGTCCTTGTGTCATAATGTCATGACAATACTTCATGTTTCATCCCGTGTCGATCTTGGACCTGGGACGTCCCACTCCAAAGGCAACCACTCAATCCACTGAGCCAGTAATCCGCATAACTCCAGTAATTTCATACTTTCCATAGGCAACAATAAAACCAACGCTACGTTACTGTAATAAACAATTAATGCGTATATGCGCCGATACCTTTAACTGAATCTGAATAACATTTATGATTAAAGTAGCAATGCGCACACCTTCAGCCACTATATATACATTCTTGTCCATAAATTAGAATAGATTTTTCGATTATTTTTAATTTTTGTGATTTCAAATTTTCGTCCTGTCCAAAGGTAAATTATCTGAATCATTTTAAGTAAAAATTATTTGTTGCCACATTACCACAAATAAAAATAATTTAACTCATCAAACATTCGAAAAATGGTTAAACATAATTATAACATTCTGGTTCATTTACCTCGTTTGAACCTAAAAAAACAAACTCTGAAGCTTCTCTAAATAGCAAACAAAATTTCTTATGGTAACTAAACAGTCCAAGTCATGAATATAATTTAAATGACAAACAGTGAGGTCATTGAAATGAAGAAACGAAAATCAAGTTATAGAGAAGAGATGTGATCATGTAAAAGTGTGCGTGCGAAAATTAAACCATAATTATTTTGTCAACAAGAAAAAAAAAACAAGAAGAAGCTTCGGTGCCCATCATAACACAATGGTGTGGCCTAGCCAAGCTTGATTACACCAAAATCCGCGTGAAAAATGTGTTAATCCAAATTCCAAATCCAAATGCAAACAACAAAACACAAAATTCACTGAACCGTGTTGCTTTTGTTTATATTTAACAAAAAAAAATTATAATTTTTAAAAAATTCAATTTTTTTTTTTTGAGTACACATACACAGTTGAATTGTTCGGCTAATAAGCTTCACCTCCGAATCTGAAACAACTCCAAATTCTTAGCGAATTTTTGCCATCAGATAGCATCCGTTAATTACGCATTTTTTTAATTACTCGCACTTTCTACAATATATAAGTTAATGATGCACTCTTAAAATGAAAGAAAAAAAGAAAAAAAAAGAAATCAAATGAAAAGTAAACAAACCACAATTATCCGATTTTGTACAAAAGAAAATTGACTATACAGTCTGATACGTTAAATTATTGACTCTAGACTAAGTGACTCAAGCCCAAAACAGTATCGTATACTTAGGACTGTAAACGTGTATTGGTTTACGATACTGAAACTTGTTTTAGTGTACAAAGATGAAGACGGGGTACAAGTTTGAGTATCTATACCTTTACGGTGTGCCGTTTTTCTTTGAAAATGTAGGTAGAGACTATACATAAAGAGAGGTATACATATGTAAGAACTGTACGTACAAAAACAGCGATTGTGATCTGAGATTTTGTATACTTTTTGAATAAGAAAATTAAATATCTACATATACACACATAAACCAACAGGTAAAATACAAGGCACAGCACTTTTTATTTTTTTATTTATTTTTTTATTTTTTTTTCTTTGCTGGTACGTTTCTGTACTTTCCTTTGAAAAAGACTCTAGAGGTAGGTAGATCGTGAAAGTATTTTGTATTGGGAATGGTGTGTTTGTGGAATATATTAACCATGGCAACAGGGATGGATTTGTGGGTTAAAAACGAAGTAAACTTCCCATATATATGCATATATGTACTAAATGAAAAACGCTATGTCATTAGTCAACTTTAAATTATGTTTTCATATTTGTTTAGAATGGCCTCGGCCTCGGCCTTATACAATTTCTCTAATATATGGTTGAATTAAAATTTTTTTTTATTGATCGTTTGCATATTACATACGTACAATAATTGTACAGAGGTTTGCAACTATAACAGACATTATATTATTACTTACTGAAAAGCTTTCAAAAGCTTTGTAAGAAATTAAACGGTGCTTAGTAAGAAAAGTAAGAAAAAAAAATGTCTGTTTATTATAAATATTTTTTATTTTTAATTTTTTTTCTGACCAGAATGGCTTTTAAATATGTTACAATAATTCCAGGGAATAAAGTCTTCGGTGGCCCCCTGTGTTTTCTAAAATGGCAGAGATATGAACAAAAAAAAGATTTTCAGTAAAGATAATTTTCTCGCCATGTATCCAAATAAATGGGACTATGCAGTAACGTAGCGTGGGTTTTATTTTTGCCTATACAAAGCACCTTTGAAATTCTTACTTTAATCCGCCTAACTTCACCAATTCTTTTAATATTAAATAATCTTACTTCAAGTAAAAATTTACCGGGCCTAGGTTCATAAACCACCAATTTTCCAAAATATTTATCAATGGGTTTTTTTTTAAATTAATGAAACTAGACTATAATCTAGTAAAAAAAAGTTTGGAAAAATCTGCTTCCTTCCATTTTTATTAAATCACTAAAAAATACCCCTGTACACTATATTTTCATGTAAGGAAATTTCGCACGAGAAAAACTATAGAGAATTGATGATGGTCCCTAAACAGACGCAACAGCAACTTATCGCTACTCTGCAGCATTAAAGGATTTTTCGTATCTACAATACAAGATCCTTTTAGGTTAAATGTTATTTTACAAATTTTTCTATATCTAAAATAAATGTGTATGTACACAGTAAAATATCAATAAATCACACTGAAAACATTCACTCAATGACATGTTTCAATCTCTGAAGTTTCTATATATACTTACCCAGTGACCACCTCATAATGTTATATGTATTATATTTATCTATAGGTATGCCATATAATACCTAATCGAATGTTATTCTCATCACGTTCCACTTTGAATGATACTTCTCCATCTCCAGCTGTAATTTATATACGATTCTCTGGTGCTATATCGTAGATATGTGATTAGATTGTTCTTATTTGTATAGATATGTATCTGCACAAAGCAGACCAATTGAGGAATATGCTTAAGATGGAATTTTAAAATTCTAATCATATAGAACCGAGTGTCATTCGTATAGATAGGGTGTTTCGCTAGATGAGGGAAATCCTTTATGAGGATGTCTATGATTTTTGTTTTATTTTATGTAAATATTTTACGAAATCTTCGTGTTTAATGCAAATAATTTACGAAATATACGAAATAATGAAAAAAAAAAAAAATTTAAGGAACCGCATGAATCTCTTTAAATTGTTGAAGCAAAAAAATTAGGTTATTTATGGACAATTTTCAGAAATAGAACTTTTCTTTAAGATTTTGTAAATGTTGTTCCAATTTTTTGAGTTTACCGTAATTTTTTTTTTTCAAACAGTATGCCATGAATGTAGAAGAGATGGGATCTTAATCTTTAAATTAAACCTTAAAATGTGGATTTTCTAGCTGTTTTATAGAAGTTACAAGAACAAACGTTCTTAAAACTTATAATCATTCCACCTTCCCAACGGTCAATTTTGGACCACCCCCTTCAGTGCAATTTTTTGCTCTAACTGATCGCAGGAACACGTCCTGAAAGAATTTCCCTCATCTTGCCAGACATCCTGTATAGCGACGATAATCCTAGATGCCAGATATGTAGGTCCAATAAACGAAAAAGTTTTTTTTTTTTAACCAAATATTTGTAATTTATTCTTATTATTAATTATTAAAAACAAAATTCGACCAACAGATAGGAGGTTTATACGAACTCTATATACATATACGATTATGTGTCCATAATCCTTTAACACTTTTGGTTTAATTAAAGCCATCCTCATTCTGCACATCGTTCATATAATATCCTTGTAGATATACGAGTATAGGAATATTTAGGGTGGTACCTATAACGTATTATGTATGAAGGAATGTAGAAGTTAGTACTATACATACTATCCAATCCATATATGGTTAGACATGTACAGTACATATGTACGTTGTCTTCGTGTATAATAACAGCAAAAGGGTGCGGGACGGGAGGGGTGATGGAAGGAACGATAAAAATATATTCCCAAAGTTGGCCCTAACCCATAAACTCTTGTCATCAAAAACTTGTAATATGTTGTAATATCCTAGGAAATTTTAATACATAAAAATTTTCTTTTAACATGGCCCCAAAAATTCCCAAGGCAAATTCTTTATTATACCTTTAACTCCTTATACCATATAGAAACGATCCAGTACATATATAGCTTATATTACCCTATATATGGATAATACCATCCATATATATGTACAGTATAGGTACACTTCTCTTACCTTTATACATTTATAATGGCAGAGATAGGTAGGTTATAAACGATATCATCTCAATACGTATTTGTCCTAAGTAAAGTAGATAGATAGGTACAAGTCATGCTCTAGCTAGCTGCTGAATCTAGCTGTTAGCTTGTATACCATATTATAGAGACCACCGACAAACCATATATTCTATAATATGTAATGTGGATGGAAATGGATACAAACCTATTCCATATACATATATACATACATACATACATACATACATATGAACATATATAGGCAGAGTATATGTATGTATGTATAACATTTCGTACATCTTCACATATTACATAGATTCATAAATATTCTATTCAACCCGTGAACTGATGGTAAATCCAGAAACATAACCTGTTAAGTATATGCACTACTTGTACTAGGGAGAACATTCAGAGTCCTAAGTACCATCGTACATCGTTCTAAACACCCACTTTGCATATGCTAAATACATGAATGGAATATTAATTTGACTTCACCTGCCAGGAGAAAATGATAAATTGCTGTTATAATGTGTCAGATTATAAGTTTTTTTTTTTTTTTTTTTTTTTTTTTGTAATCGCTTTTTGAGCGAAGAAGCAAACTCATCTTTTTCTCCGTAAATGGCCGATAAAATGTGCGATGCTTTTCTTCCCACTTTCTTATGTATCAAGAATAAAAAAAAAAGGATTATTCAAAGCTTCCTTTTCCTAGTATAATGTGTATATGATATGACTTGAAAGTTTATATACCAAGAAATGTTATTCTTTTCGGTCAATAGCATTCATGAAGTTCATGGAATTTCAGTTATTTTTGTGTTTTTCTTATAGACAAAAAAGTAGAAGAATTTTTAATGGACAGTAAACCAAAGTTAATTTGATTCGATAAAAAAAAAAACTCATCATTTTTCGTCTTTAACTAATAAATCAGTTCTAAGAGATTCGAATGTTGTGCCAAAAAAATCCAAAATATTATATACAATAATGGCTAACTCATTTTTACCGATTTTTTTTTTATTGCATAAAATTGATGTTTACCCTGCATCTAGGTAAAAATATCACACAAATTATTTACATAAAAATGAGTTAGCCACTATTGTATATAAGCCATCGATATGACTATATACAAAAAGAAATCGACTTGCTTCAGATTTCAGTTTATAAAAACATTATAGAAAAGTAACTAAAATACTCCTACATTTTGGCTATCCGAAAGGCTAGCCAAAATGTATTTTGAATTTAAAGTTTTTTTTTTTTAGTTTGCGCCCGGTTTTATTGCTTCATTTACAACTAAATAACTACGTCCCATTTTTATTGTATTACATATAGATTTTTCTAGTTCTCCTTTTATTATTTTCTAGATACTTACATTTAATGTACAATATATCAATGGTCTACTGTACTTTTAAAGAATCGCCAGTACAAACATTTATTTTGTCCATTTTTAAGGGCGCAAAGGGAATGTAAAATATTTATCTTTCTGCTCGATTGATTCAAAAGGGTCCTTATTGTTTTATTTCCGGATAATTACACAAAATAACATAGAACACAAACTACATAATATTTCCTAAAACCTATATATATATATATATATAT